>JAVSBV010078981.1:0-10035 GCA_033117975.1 Parotocinclus spilosoma | reverse complement strand
CTGTTGCTTACCAACTTTGTTCATTGAAAAATAAATTTGCAAACAAGTTTTTGGAAACGATCTACAACACAATGTATCGGTACTCAGCATGCGAAGCATAATACTGTAAAAAATAAGTTCCTACTAAATTCCAGTCAACGTTTTAAGAACTTATCCAGTGTGATCTGACGCGCTTTGTCTAAGTAGTGACTTGTGGCTACTTTTCTGTAGTAAATGGAAATGTTAGGCAAAAACCTGTAGGTGGCAGTAGAGGGCTGGGGAGAAACTCAGGAGTGTTGTAGTGATGCCAGAGAAGAAGAGTTTCTAACCACGGATATTACACATTTCTTATTCGCTGTGTATGCTCCACTGGAGGCATATAAGCATCCCCAATGCCCTAAAAGCGGACCAATTAAGCAGAATTTTGGTCCAAATAAGCGAATAAAGTTACATTAATTAATAGGATTTGATTTGGTACTTTAGGATTTGGTCCAAATAAGTGGCTGGTCCCATTACCGGTGGTCCAATTAACCTGAATCAACTGTATTTACTTTGGCATTTATGTGACAGCAGACAGCAGCAGTATAAAGTCAAGATATTTCATGTTTTGTTTTGTCAAACTTCATTTGATTAGTTCATAAACATCTATTCGAGCATTTCAACCATGCAACACTTTCAAAAACTGCTGGAATGAAGTAATTTAGCGCTATTAAAGAGGTACAAAACTAAACAATGATGTGATTTCAAACAGGGGATGTCAACGAATGATTATAATAATGATTTTTAAAAAAGATGTATTTGAGGAGCAAAGGTGGGCAGAGCATCTGCAGTTTAACAAATGCATAAAAAATTAGAGAAATTTTAAAAAACAATGTTTTTCAAGATGGACAGAAAAGGGATTTGAATATTTCTTCCTCTACAGTGCATGATATCATTTAACGACTCAAGAATCTGGAGGAATTTAATTGCGTAAAGGGCATGAAGGCAAGCCTAAACTGAACTCCCATAATTTCAGATGCCTTAGATGGCACCGCATCAAGATCTGTACTTCATCAATAGCTGATATACCACCATGAGCAAGAATTTACTTTGACAACCCTTTGCAAAGCCTTACAATATGGAGTTACAATCATCAAAATATGTAAATCCCTTCTAGTTCTTTCTTTAAGGACCGATTCTCTGCCTACCTTTGCTCCTCAATGGCTCAGACTTTGTGGATACTGCTTTTGTACCAAATCATGATTACAATCACTGAAATTGCATCATTTTTTAAAAACACCTCATTACCCATAAATTGCCCCATTCCTAATTTTTTTTAGAACATACTGCAGGCCTTAATAAATGAAAATGGGGTTAACCAGAAAAAAAAACCCCACACCAAATATCTTCAAATATAGTCAGTCATAAAATAAAAGCCAAAGTAAATGTAATTTAAGTTTTCTGCATTTTCCATACCTTCCCAACTTTTTCTGATTTGGTTTTCTATTACAGTCAGACAGATGACAGATACTCTGCATGCATGTTCTGCACACAATGTTGCTTCTGAAATGTCGAGCCTCTAGAGAGCATACAGGAGTGTGGCGTGTAACGGGACACACCTGTAGCGGCATCACATCTGTTGTGCGTCCTGCTCATGTTTCCCTAGTTGTTGACCAAAAGGTGAAGCGCTGTTATTTAATGCTCACGCAGCCTCACCTCGGTTCTTTCACTTATACGCACATGCGCGTACGGACACGTTTGTCTTGCTATCTTTGTGAGGACCTTCCATTGGCATGACTGAGTGAAGTACTACTGCAAACAATTAATGCAAAAACTATCAAAATACAGCAGTTAAAGATAATTTTAAAAGTTTTTTTAACCCAAATAAAAAAAAAAAATAAAAAGTCCTCACTAGTCAAAATTCCAGGTTTTCCTATTGCTGTAGGAACACTTGGTCCTCACAAGTATAGCAAGACAAGGAACGTGCAAGCGGTTCAGTCTCCACACAGGGGCACCACACAACTGAACAAGGGGACGTGTGATTGTCCACAATACGTCAATTAACTCCTGTAACGGATGAACTGCAGAGCCATCTTCCCCAGTGCCCGTGTGTTCCTCTCTATTACACACAGGCAGCCTATTATGTGGGTGGTATTCTTTTTCAGAGCAGGCCTTATCCTTCATAACAGTACCCTGTCTAGATACAGAGGACAGTTTAGTGCACACTCAGGAATGGTTTTTTTTTTTCCCTCCAACTATTTTCTGCCAGGCACATCGATTGACACTGGCAACTTGTTGAGCTCTTTGCATTACAGAGGAACAAAATTACAACAGAAGAAGAAATTACAACTGGGGGTGGGAGGGTTGGGGGGGTTAAGGGGAAAGAGAAACACAAATTCTTAATTTTATGTAAATGTGTATGCCGCAGTAAAGTGACAAATCAGAACCATCAGCTAGCCAAATAGATGTAAAATGGAAGTAACCCAATGGTATGAAATAACATGAAAGGCGGCACACTTAACCACTTACCATTTCTTAATAAAGCTGCACAGAACTGCCCTCAATAACCCCAGCAGCTTGCAACACAACCACAAGGGACAAACCTTTGCAACACAACCACAAGGGACAAACCTTTGCAACACAACCACAAGAGACAAAGCTTTACTCTTTGTAATAGTGTTAGACAAAGGCTGCTAAATTAATAATTTATTAACCAATACAACTCCTCTATATACAGTAGGTCTGCTGTGCAAAAGTTTTAGGCCACCATTAGATTAGATACATCATTGTTTTACCATAGGTATAACTCTTTCAAGTCTCTCTGTTAGAACATATTCATTGAAAAAAATAAAACAATCATGCACTCAGATAGAAATGCTGCAAAACTGCGGTGACTTGTGGTTCTATCAGTGGTTCTCAAATGGTGGTTGTTGATGCAATGGCATCAGAAATATCAGAGATCACATGTCTTCAGTTAAGGCCCTAGGCATTAGTTTGTGCCCTTACACTTTCATTCTTCAAGACTCCTAGAATGGTTTAATTATTTTATGCACTTGAGAAAGACATCCTCACATCCTTTCCATCAGTTTTGTGTGTTAAACGTGTCGATAATTTCACAAGTCAAAATATATTGTTTTGACAAAATGGAGATCCTCTGCCCATCTTTACTCATCAGAGACTCTGCTTTTCTTGAATACTGCTGTGGCACCAAATCATGATTACAACCACCTCTTGCCATTACCTATTTGAAAACACATTATTCAATTTCTTTGTAATATATTGCAGGCCTGAAATGCAGGAATTAATGTTTGATAACAAAGTAAATGAACTGACCAGATCAAATATGACATCTCAGGTTTATACTGCCTGTGATTAAATAAAAGTTGCGGTAAATGTAAGGAACACTGCATTTTCTTATTTCTGCATTTTCCATACCTTCTCAACTGTTTCTGATTTTAGGTTGTACTTCCACACGCCACTCTCAACCAGGTGAGGAGGGAGAACAGGTTTGATGACTTCCAAAAGCTCAAAATCCACGCCTCTGCTTTCAGTGAAGTGCATGTGATAGAGAGTCCTTAAGGAAGTTCTGGTCCTTTTTAAGTCTCATTTGACACTCATTTTCCTTGTGGCTTCACAAACGGTCTGTCCATCCATCTATGCTTTTAATGTTTTTCCTGTAGTGGCCCACCATCCTGTGGGACAGCCTTTGATCCCACACATTGACTGGATATCTACCCTCCTCCCACACCACCACCATCTCTTTACTGTTACACCACAATGGCTGGAGCATGTCTCGGATTTCCTGTGTGATTCATTTATCTTAACCCTCCCCCTGCCTGTATTGTTCAGCCATCGTTGCCTGTAGGTTCTGTCCACCAAGGCCAGCCTTGTGGGAGACTGCCCACTGTCCACTCCCTCTTGCAATCCGGTTGAGGTCAAAGGCATGAAGTGGAAACTAACTAACTAAACCAGATTAATGTGGTGTGCCTGCCATATGGTCTTTACACACCCTGTTCTTTTGGCCACCATACAGCTTTCTTCAAGGGATCTAAGGACATAGTTTGGTTTGGAAGAGTTCTTTGGAGATCAAACAAGCACTGGACACAGCAGTAATACATGGAGTTTTGATTGTATAGAGACCTTTATGATTTATGTTTGTCGGTAGTAAACAACGTTTGTGATTTTATTTATTGTTGTGAAAGCCTTGCTTTAAAGTGTTAGAGTATGACAGGCTCTGCATTTGTACATTCCACTAACAATGGAATCTGGTATATCTGAACTTCATGTACTTGGTGAAATGTAAACAATGTTAAAAAAGGAAAAAGATGAGCTTGTCAAATTATGCAAATGTATCCCAGCTGGTACAATATGTATCATTTACAATAACATCCCAGTTGTTGTTTTATTTATGTTTGAGGTGACATTGAATGTGCTACTTATTTTGCAAACTCTCATACACTGCATTCCCAAACACTGCAATTTCACATATGTCCCGTAGCCAGGTAGGACAGAATACTATGCATGCACTAACCATGCTAGAGTTGCATCTAAAAGCACATGTCTGAACTACAAATGTGTGAACAAAATGTGCCAGTAGACAAAATGCAGACACCACCAGTCTCACACTCTACGTTATTAAATTTAATTGCTAGACATTGCTCCTTCTCACTCGAATGGAGGTGGTTTTGTTTTAAAAATACTGATGTCGCTTAAAAGACGACAATCTGCAAACTACGCCGGAATGCAGATGCTGTTTAAGACAGCTCGACAACTAACATTCACCATCTGCAAACTATCCACCATGTAAAATATGAAGATAAACTTGTCGTGTGAACAAAAAAAGATGGCAAGACCTTACAAATACTGTTAACACTCACACAGCAAAATATATACTTTAAACCCAATATACACAGCCTAATTGTTGTTAAAATATTAAGCTCTTTTTTTTTTAAGTGGCATTGGCTAAATTGTTGGTTCGTGCTTGACATATTTGAAGGGTCTTGCCTGTCCACCACATCACCGTTCTGCTAGTTTACAAACAAGTCCAAATCCACAAACAGGTCTAAGATTTGACAAAATTGCTTAATTTGTGGTCTTCAGCAAGGGTTCACTGAGCTGCATTTAAGTCTGTACACTCTTTTAGCACCTCATCATGCTGACCCACATGCCTGCTCTCAGCACAGTGAGCTCCCTGCTTACATTCCCACCGTTGCAATCACCCTGACTGCTATCCTCACAAGTTCAACAGCTTTCCTTACTCTATCGTCATTGGTCTCCTGGCCTGGTTTTGTGACGGCTAAGCCATTTAGCTCTGTGACTTTAAGGACAGCGGTAATCTGGTCAGCATTATTACGCTGCCTGGAATTCATCTGCATGCTGGCAAGATCTCCTGGCGTGAGGGTCATGCACTTTGGCTGGTTCAGCAGACAATGTAACCAGTATTGAGAGAAACCTGAAGTCATTAAGTGCTGTTTTCTGACTCCTTTACCTCTCCATCCTATATCTTTTACCGTGTCATATAGGGAGTGAACTAGCAATCTATTAACAAATGTTTTACAGTACTTTACAGTACAGCAAAAGTCTTAGGCCATGATTGACAACCAGTCGACAATTGGAGCCAAACATCTGAAGCTTGGATTAGGCACGCCATAATTCTCTCTTCCACTTATCTTAATTCCAGTCTTTTTAAGCTTTTACGTATCTTAGTCTTTTCATCCTGTTCCCCTTGCCCTTACATACAAATTACCCTGTTGCACATTCATTGACAAAAAAATAACTAACCAAGGATAGGTTTATTGGGGAAAGCTCTATAGTTGAAAGGAGGCTCTTGTAGCCTCTAGCCTGGATGCAAGATGTTATACAGTTGGACATTGGAAGCATAAATGTTCCATATGACATTCTGTGGCACATTTGCTCACAGATGCAGCTGGGTCTGTAGATCCTCATCATCACACCAGCAGTTTGGGCAGTGTGTTGCTACACATTAGGATTAAAATGCTCTCCAAGAAGTCTCCCCAATCAAATTCGGCTGCTGTCGGACCCCAATGGAATCACTAAGGTTGATAGAGTACCAATCCACAGCGGTCCATGTTTCTCCTTCACCAACGGTGACTGGCTATAAATTGCAGAAAATATGGGCCTAATGTGTCCCTGTTAATGGTCTGGATAAAGAGTGTGTAGTGAAGTATCACCCAATCCAAGGAATCTTTGGAAAAGGAAGAATTAAAGAGAGTAAAGGGCAAGCACACATTCTAATGCATAGGGCCTAAACTGAAGACCTGCGATCTATGGTCCCTCACATGGCAATGTATTAACAACCACCATTTGACAACAGCTGATAGAACCACGTTTTCCATAGGGAATAATGCAAAGTGAATTAATATGTTGTACGCCGTTAGATGCAATAATGGAGCTGCATAGTCTACTTATACACAACATATAGACATACAAAAATGACCAATGATCAGATTAAATAGAATATATTTTAAATTTACCAGATTAAACATAAATACCATTCATATCGCACTGCTGGTTTTTTTGGTTAGCTGTTATCACTAACCTTCTTAGGACCCATGGTGACTTTTCTGCTCTAATAATGTGTGTAATATGTGCCGCAAGTTGCCGAGATAAAACCTATTACCTGTCAATTCAATACCTGAAAACAACACTGATTTAAAATGCATTTTACGGACCTGTGCCATTTGGGCAAAACAAAGCACGGTGGGTAGTGCATTCGTAGAGCAACAACATGAACTGTCCAGCTGTCCTTCTTTCCGCCTGGTTTTATGCACAGTGAGTCTTGCAGTGAGAGTGGGAGGCCCGAGCAAGGGGTGTTTGTGTGTTTAATGGCCTGTGTGAATCCCATCTCGTTAAAGGTGGTCGTGATTGCCTTAGCCATCAGAGCATGCTGGGACACACTGACTTGTACCCGCCAGTCTTTGCTCTGGATCTGGAGAATCCACTCAACACAAAGTGCATTCACTTATCAGAAATCTGCATGTCCTGTGCACCGGTGCGTTTAACTAAGCAGCAGATGGAGGAAAAACTGCCGTGCTTTACTCTTTGACAGCCGAGCATTAACATTAAACACGACATGTTGCCACTGCCCCCATGTTTGCACTATACTCCAGTAACACAGCCACTACTCACTGAGGTATGGTATGAACTCACTGACTCCCTCGCTCATTCAGACGCACCATTAAGCACTAAATAAAGAAAACAGCACAGGAGAAGGGAGGCAGTTCAGAAGCAGCCGGTAGAAGCTCTGCTATATCTCAGCCTGTAGTTGCTTTCATGAAAGTTAAACAGCTGCACTCTTACTTTTCAGGAAGCGGTTGCGGACCCACTTGTTCTGTTTTCGAGCATAACGTTGCACCGCTTGCTTCAGGGCCTCCATACCTGTAAAATAAAGGCAGTTACATATCTCTGCCAAACATCAGACCATGTATTGTCATTCAGTTAAGCGTGATTAACAACACACAGACTATTTGTCCAAAATCATGGGCGTTTAAATGAGCCGCTGATTTGCATTCAAGATCGTCCGCTGTTTCCACTACATTTAGGAACATCTGTTTGTTTGTTTGTCAGTTTTGACACATATGGCGATATTCACAACAGACAGAGGCTGATATCAACATCCAACCTCAATTTCAATTAAGTGAGGACCTTATGTAAAACAAAAATACGATGATTTGCAAATCTTTTTACCCCTATATGAAAATACTACAAAGACTAGATATTTAATGTTGATAATTGAATTTTTTGCAAACACTCACTCATTTTGAATTTGATGCCTACAACACATTCCAAAAACGTTGGGACAGGGGTAACAGAAGGCTTGGAAAGTTGAGGAATGCACATAAAACACCTGTTTGGAACATTCCACAGGTGAGCAGGTTATTTGGAAACAGATGAGTGTCATGACTGGGTATAAAGGGAACCCCAAAAGGAAGCAAGAATGTGGAGAGGTTTGCCACTTTGTAAACAACTGCATGCGCAAAAAGTCCAACAGTTTCATAATGTTTCTCATCGTACAATTTCTAGGAATTTAAGGATTTCATCATCTACAGTCCATAATGTGAAATTAAAAAATTCAGAGAATCCGGCGAAATCTCTGCAAGTAAGCAGCAAGTCCGAAAACCAACAATGAATGCACGTGACCTTTAATACCTCAGGTGGCGCTGCATTAAAAAAAACGACATAATTTTGTAACGGATATTACCACATGGGCTCAGGAACACTTCAGAAACCCATTGTCAGTAAACACAGTTCATCACTTAACTCAACTACAAGCGAAAGTAGGCAGAGATGGGTTTACGCAAATTGGAAAAGTGTCCTGTGGTCTGACAGGTCCACGTGCATGATTTCAAAAAACAATTTGACACATCTGTGAAGGCACCATTAATCCTAAAAGTAAATACAGGTTTGGGAGCAACATATGCTGCCATCCAAGCAGTGTCTTTTTCAGGGACGTCCCTATTCATCTCAAAAAGACAATGCCAAACCACATTCTGCACATGTTACAACAGTGTGGCTTCATAGAAAAAGTGTGTACTAGACTAGCCTGCTTACATTTCAGACCAGTCACCCAATGACAATGTGTAAGACAGAGACACAGGACTTTTGAAGAACCAAAGTGAAACATGCTCCTGTCCCAGCTCTTTTGGAACATGTTGCAGGCATCAAATCAGAGTGAATAATTGCATAAAACTAATAAAGTTTATCCGTTTGAACATTAAATATCTTTGGAGTGTATTCAATTGAATATAGGCTGATAAGGATCTGAAAGTCATCAAATACTGTTGTTGAAATATGTATCACCCAAGTCCAAATTTTCTGCTGTTTTAACAGTGAATGCATTTACATGAATTAATATTCCAATAACTGCAGAAAATCTGATTTTGTCAGTAATCCGATCAACGAGTAAACAATGAGAGTAATCTGCCAATGGGAAACCTCTGGGTTTACATGACTCCCAACCAATTATCTCACAGAAAGGAGAGACAAACTTCGAACTTTAATACAGTATTAAATATCTTGTATATACTGCATTTCACAGTTTCCCAAATATTTTGTTGGGCCGGCTTTAATTCCATGACGTGTTTCATTCCTGGGTTGCCAGATCCAGCAAAGTAAAAACCCTTCCAGAGCAAATGGAAAAGGAAACCAAATAATGCCAAAATCTTTGGATTGGGAATGCTCAAGCATATGTGCAGACTGAATACAGATTATAATTGAGTACTGGAATCCATGCTATGAGAAATCTGATTACTGTTAAAAAATCCAGCTCTCTCTTTGGAATTTCTTAATATAATATCTAGATTGGATTACGCTCTAGACATGACAACTTGAATATCAGATAACTACGGAAATCTGACCATGAACGGATTAATAAGTGCATATATCAACTCACTATTCGAGCTGATATTATTTGAGTATTTTACTTTGCAAAAACATGCTATAAAGAGTTTGTGTATTCACTGAACCATGTAGTGGTAGGATGGTAGCCTGGTAGGACGTGACCATGCAGCATGTTTTAAGCCAAGCTAGCATTCAAACTAAAAGCATTGGACTGAAGGTAAACTAAAAAGAAATTAACAGGCGACAAATTTCAGCTAATATAAAGATTTAAACAACTTAGTCAATGAAATGCCCTGTCAAGGAGAGGTATGGCTCAGATTTCTGCTTGACTAAAAATGTGTTGTGTAGGGAAAATGTGAAACTTTCTGCAGTTTATGCTCTACAGTTTTAATCGAATGCTTTAGTTTTAAGTGAGCCCTGTTTTCTTTCAATTTACATTTCCTTCAATGTTAATTCCACTAATGTCATTAATAAGCAACAACTAATATCGTATTAACACAGGCAGTAGTGTATGACTTTATGGTTTTTAAACACTCAATTTCAGCAAGATGAGATATTTGTCTAATAAACACAACTGCTAACTACACTGCTCACAAAAATGAAGGGATATTTCAAATAAGTATGAAAAACATCCATTAAAAACTGCTGGACAATCTGATTCTGTCCATGCCCCATCACTGTCAGTGTGTTTTGGCACTCTTGGGTGATCATACACCC
>JAVSBV010078970.1:0-10035 GCA_033117975.1 Parotocinclus spilosoma | reverse complement strand
TGGCGCTGTTCAGGGCCAGGTCATCATCATTCAGACGGGATTCCATCTCCGTTCGGTTCGCATGTCTGACTACCGGAGCCCTTGCGCCCTACTGCGTTCCCTAGAGTTAGTGGTCCGGGGGCTAATTAGGGCCGAAGGACTGGTATGGGCGGGAAACCCCAGAGGTAATTAGTTTGTTAGGGGCACTTTGAGGGTTTTCCCGTTCCGTACTCGTGCTCTTCTCGCACGGTCAGAGCTCGGGCTCGGGTCCCTACCTAGCCTCACTTCAGGCGGGAGATCGTTTTGAATAGGACACTCCCGGTCTGACTTCTTTGTTTTAGAGCTCACGCTCGCCCTCTGGCGCTTTGGCGCTTTTTTTTTTTGTAGTAAATGGAAATGTTAGGCAAAGACCTGTAGGTGGCAGCAGAGGGCTGGAAAGAAACTTCTGCCAGTGATGCCAGAGATGAAGAGTTTCTTCACAGATATTACATACCATTCACGTTCTTTGGTCCGATTAAGTGGAATTTTGGTCCAAATAAGCAAATAACATATATAACTCGTATATAATAGGATTTGTTGCGGTACTTTAAGATTTGGTCCGAATAAGCGGCTGGTCCCATTAACCTGTGGTCTAATTAAGCGGAATCGACTGTAATTAAAATCTACCAGCACCAACACAACCTCTTACTGTCAAAGGATTTACAGCCTTGGCATTCATACCCTTTAGGACTTGTGTGTAAGAAAATGCATTGTTTTTAATCCATCCATTAACTTCTGCTTAATCCACACGAGGTCACAGGTGCTCATCCGGCAACTCCGTTCACAAGGGTAAGACGGGGCGCCAATCCATTGTAGAGCGCACACACGCATTCAGACAACTATGAACTACTTCAGAGACACCAATTCACCTAACACGCAAGTGTTTGGACTGTGTTTCAAAACCGGTATACCTGGAGTAAACCCACGCAGACATGCAGAATTCACACAGAAAGGACCCAGATCCCTCCACCCTGAGATTGAATCCAGGACCTTCTTGCTGTGAGACAGCAGTGCTACCCACCGAGCCACCATGACATTGATTCCTATTGTGTTTTACCCTAGTGATTGCACCCCTAAATTAAAGATAGCATCATGTAATGTTGAATCTATTTAATCTTAGGTTGAAATACAAGGCCAGGATCAAATTAAATATATTGTCCAAAAGATTATGGACTGTTCTAAAATGTGCGGCATGCAGATTCTTACCAGTTCTGATGATATGTGCAACAATATAGAGCTCCTTTTTTAGATCTTTTGTGCTCAAATCCTAGAAATAAAATGCCTTATTTAGTGTCTGACATACAGGACCTGAAAAAATAAATCAAATCATATTCATAAACAGGAAATTAGATACTTACCGTAAAAAGAGTACAGAGGTTGTCGACTTTATCAGGATTCTGCGGACCTCCATTTTTGTTCAGCTTTACAAGAAACCTTTCACTGAAATCACAAGTTCCTACCATAAATAATACTATAATACTTTCCTTTATGTGGTTTATGAATGTTTTAAATCAAGTCGTGCTAGCCATGTAGAATAGCGCCTAGAAGGATAAATAGTATAAAATGGATAAATAATTTAGCATGAATTCTGTGCACTTCAGACAGCAATGGGAATCGGACTACAGATTACTACAGAATCTCCAGAAATTACCTAGTAAATAATGGTTTTAATTATAACTGTGTGCACGTGCAAAAAAAACCCACCAGTTTACAGTTCAGAGAAAACTGGAGTACCCAGAATAAGCACACACCGACATGAGGAGAATATGCAAACCAAATCGTGTCACTGTCTCACCCTTCACTGATATTACTGCAAAGTGAAGCTAATTTACAGATACAAATACTATAACATATGACTGAAGGTAAGACGTGCTTTGTGTGATAGTTGTTGGCATGCTGTGATGTTTGTGCTCGTGTTTTGAACCTGATGTATTTGTTCTCGCGGGCATCATAAAGACCGAAAAACACCTCCATGTCTTCACTAATGCTGGTGTACGTGAAGTTTTTCAGGTTGAGAAAGAGATGGTGAGCAACTGCCACTCGCCAGCCCTCACCATGGCGCTGGCCCTGAAAAAAAATGCAAAAAATGTTATAATATCCTAAACGTATACAGCTTCTTACTGAATGTTATAGTGGTATTATATCAGTGTGAGTAAATTCAAACCTGGGCAGTACTTGACTGACCACAGTGTCTGCTCGATGCATGCTGAGAAAAAAAATATACATCATGTGAATGTATGTAAGTTTGTCATACATAAAGCATGTTTTGAGATATTAGATATTATGTCGTTCAAACAAAATGATACAGTAGCCTGTACATAACACTTTCATCTACCACGTCTTAAAATTTAGGTAACCTAAAAATTGTCTGTATTCTTGTCTTTATTCTTTAGATTATTAGATTACATAAAGAATATTTCAAAAGCACATATTTAAAAATATAATTTTGTTTACTAGACCATTTGGTAGCTAAAACATACATTTCACAATTCATTCACTCATTGTCATACCTACTTAATTCAATTCATGCTTGCAGGGAACCAGCATCAGAGGACACAGGGTTGGAACACACCCTAGGCAGGTTGCCAGTCCATTGCAAGGCACATGGATATATGAACTTACACTGGGATACCCAGAGGAAACTCACATAGACTCAGGAAGAATAAACTCCACCAATGCAGCAAGGAAAGAAATTATGCCAAGGTTCTTTGGAGCTATGTGGCAACAATGCTTACCACTACACCAATGTGCTTTCCAAATTCAGAACTTATTACACTGCTCACAAAAATTAGGTGATATTTCATTAGATATTTTAAATATTTCAAATCCCCTCATTTTTGTGAGCAGTATATTTTATGGTATGTGTAACAAGGCAGTGTGGTTTGGAAACAAGATGCAAGAAAATCAGTTTTGCTGGGTATGTGATTAACCAGCTGCACCACTCAGGGGCTTGAGTGCAAACATGCCTGCTCAAGGCGATAGCTGAATTGAAATATGTATGTCCCAACAAACAAAGATTCGTCTCAAAATAGTCTTCACTAACAAATCCAGACTGTAATAGTTTATAATTCCCTAAACTTAAAAATGATTGAATTATTTCTACTTAAATGTTGTCCCTGCATATGTTCTCAAATGTTTTCTATGCAAATGTTTCTACAACTCAACAGTTAAATTATTACATTACTTTCTACAACTAATTTAACCTTACACGTTTCTTTGGTGTGGCTTTTTATACAATTGTCTCCTGTTAGCAACAACAGGAACAAACTCGTATTTATATAGCACCTTTCACGAACCCAAAGCGCTTACCAACCTAATTAGAAAACAGTTTTGAGGAGAGATTTGAATTTTTCAAAAACTAAAGTTACTTCCAGTACAAGCAGAACGTTACAGAATGCTTGTCTTTATCTGTCATCAAATGCCTCATAAATGCTTCATGGGGTTTAGGTCGGGTGACTATGAAAGAGAGTCAAGTAGTTCCGGCAAACTGTCAAGGTGTTTTGGCTCATTATTCAGCTTTGTTACGAATCTCCACAAAGATCCAAACTAGCATTCCCAGCAGTGCTCTCAAGCCTTAACTGTTCTGCTCTCAAGCCTCTCACTGTTTTGTTTATTTAGTATATATTTACACACATAGACAAAGAAAAATCTTATTTTGGGTAGTGTACCTCTTGGTCAGAGATCGTTGACTGTTAGACCTGCATCTATGACACACTCAAAGACACTAGAAGGCACATCACTGGACTAACAGTAGCAGGATCTTAAACACCCACCATCTAGGCCGTATTGATATCAGCCTTAGGAGGAGCTGTGAAACAACATTCTTGCCCTTGACTGCTGGTGTGATTATCTGGGAAACTGTCACATATGACAGTCATATATCTCTAGTAGTGATATAAGGGACACTAACAAATCAGTGATATGTACAGGACATCCTGTGACCACGTCTTGCCTCTCATGACATCCAACTAGAGGTTTTCAGCTGGATAATGCTTGCCCACACAGAGCAAGAGTTTAGCAGAAATGTTTCCGACAGATTGCAAAAATGCCTTGACCTACCTGGTCACAAGATTTAACGGGAATTTATGGGCTCAGCTAAAACACCAGACTTGGCAACCTATGAGCATGCATGATCTGGGCAAATGTGCCACAGGATACCATATGGAACCTTTATGCTTCCAAGACCCAACTGTATCTCATCTTGTATCTAGAGGCAGCCTTACAAGGTGCTTGAGACTCCTTTCGGTTGTACAGATTTCCCCAATAAATGTATCCTTTCATAGCATGTAATATTGTAATTACTTACATATATTATCATTACATTTATACATTTTATTCAATTAATTTATTTCAAAAGTCCAAAAATGTTTTTGTTCAATGAATGTAGAGTATATAGTTTTTTATATAGCCCACTTTGTCTTAATAGTTGAAATATAATAGATCTACCATGATCTATATTAATATACATAACATAAAAAAACATATTACTTTTTTATACTTTATCAGCACAACACAGGTAGTTGGGAGCTTTATGGATTGGATTTCAATGACCATGACAGGCACCCACCACAAGCCTAATGTCACCAAGCACAAATGACTGTAATTTAACACACATCATCAACTGAACCTTGAATGGTAAAAATGTGTTCTATCTGTGGCAATTTTATTAACAAATCTGTATTTAACAAATGCCAGAAGAAAGCAACCTAAGCAAATACAAAGTGACAACTGTAAAGTCTGGTGGGATGTTAAGAAAGCTAGACAACATGGCAAACAAAACCCCACACTGTGTAATACTGGCAAAAACGCCCTTCCTCTGTTCACGCGAAATCATCCCTAAAGCTAAATCAAGATATTTATTGTAAACTAATTAATTATTGGCCTACAGAGACCTGACATAAACCAAAGTTATAATTTAAATGTTATTATTATCATTATTATCATTATTATTTACACTCATATAAGATGCTTTACAATCAATGTTCAGCTTTTACAGAGGGTACTTTCAAACAGAAATCACACCCCCTTGGTGGACTGCATCGAGTGCAGGGAAGAGGATAACACCCAGAAAAGAGCACCATCCACACAGCCACGCAGTCATTGACACACTTACTCAAGCAAGTACAATTTACAATGACAAATCAAACTAACCACCATGTAATTGGACTGTGGGAGGAAACCGGAGATCCCTGACAAAACCCACATGAACACAAGAAGAACAGACAACTTCACTCAGATGGTGACTCAACAGAAGACCCTAGCGCTGAGAGGCAAATGTGCAAACCAGCAAGTCGACATGCCACCCCTTGAATAAGACAGATTTAACCTTTTCTAGTCAGGTATTCATGATATTTCAGATATTTGCTTAGAGTAGCCATTTTAGATATTCCAAATTCCGGTAAACTGATTAAAAGGTCACTGGAAAATGAAAAAAAAAAACTAAAAACTTCAATCTACAACCTAGGTTTCTTGAAAACTTTGTAACAATGTATGTAATATCAACAACAACATTACAGTGTTAGTGCTGAATAAGTAAGAATTCATAAAATTCAAAAACATTATTCCTACAGGAATCACAAAAACACATTAAAATGCGCAGTTATTTGCAAAGAACACACCTTGTGAGCATATGTTGTGATTCTTGTACTGTAATGTGTTGAACAGCTTAGCATGCCACTTACCATCTTGTAAAGGTCACATACACTGAACTGATCTGGGTCAACCATCTCAAACTCCTTCCTTGGTACCAAGTCTAAACCCAGGTGTCTAAAGAAAATGAACAAAGACAATGAACAAACCAATGACAGGCAATCCAGTAAATCACACAAAAGGTTAAAATAAAGATTGTGTTGGTTATATAATTACTTGTACATTCTATAGTATAAATAAGATAACAAAATTTGTATTTCCTTTTCATAGATGTTCAAGACTCAGTTTACACTTAGTGGCATCTTTAATATCTGTTATATCCTGATAGGGACAACCCACATAAATGTCAAATGTAAAAAGCAGAGTTGTCTGATCAGAAGGTTGCACAAGATGCAATGTGATCCATAATTGCCATGTGTAGTTTTCCCAAAGGACATCAAAGTGCCAAATTCGCATATCTTTTGTATAAAACAATCTATTGCATCATACAAATAAGAAACTCCACACAGTTCCTGGAACCCAGGCCTCTAGAGCTGGAAGGTGACCGCACTAACCACTGCATCATCATGCCACCCCTCATAAGAATAAACAGATCATAATTATAGGCAAAAACAATCTGCTTAGAGTAATAACAAGCGCTGTCTTGAATAACTGAATAGTAATGCAACTAATAATCTTGTTAAACAATCACAGACTAGATTTTTGAGGTTGTAGTTTTAATTACCAATAATATGGGATTGAAGGATTGTATAGGTATGCTGACTTATTAAAATAGGCCCACTATTCATAAGAAAGATCTGTTTATGTAAAACGTGGTAATCAAAGCAAAGTTTGTAGGTGGATACGATGACATGAATGTGGATAAGAAAGGTCATTATACATGGTTAGTTAATATTCCACAAAAGGAAAATAATCTACAATCCCAAATAAAAAAGGAAGGACATTGCATTTACTTTTTTAAAATTGTACATAGTAAAAATGCAAAATACTTCATGCTTTGTCTGGTCATCGTCTTCATTTCATTTCTTAATAATCACGTTCCAAAAAAAATTTACTACTTGTAATGTTGCCATTCCTTTTCACCACACATAACAGATGTTTTGGCATGGCGGATAAGATGTGTAACAGTACAAGTTTTTTGTTGCTGCATTCGTCGTTAAAAATTCATCACACATTGTCTATCAGGGACAGGTAAGGACTGAAAGGTAGGCCAATCCAATACCTACACCTATATGTTTACAGCATGTTGTTTTGCATTGCTTTGTTGAAAAAAACATGGCTATCCCAGGAAAAGACTGTGAACGTAAGGTTTCATTTTTGCACTATAAAAAATGTTCCTCTGAGAAAGATATTTACATTTACAAATTTCACACTCTCTTCCATTCTTTCTCAGAGGAAATGTTTTTATAAAGTCACATTCGAGAAATTTGTAAACCGTTGTCCATTTTTGCTCAAATCATGATTATAATGAAAATCAAATAAAGTTAAAATAACATAACTATTTAGTTGGGTTGTTTTTTTCTGTTATTATTAACCCTAAATTGTTAGCTGTCTCTGTAGGGTTAGCACATTTACTTACCCCTGGTTATCTTAGGTTCGAACCTAGGCCATAACATAAGCCAAGTTTTGTGGGACTGTGGCTGCCTAGTGGTTAAGGTACTGGACTATGGACCAGAAGGTCCAAGATTTAAATCCTACCTCTGCCACAGTTGGGTCCCTGAGCAAGGCCCTTAATTCACAGTTGCTTGGATTGTAAGACTGTATTAATTGTAAGTCGCTCTGGATAAGGGCATCTCCTAAAATCTATAAATCTAAATTGCCCCTTTTTGGAATGTGTTGCAGGCCTGAAATACAGAAATTGATGTATATTAACAGATTAAATTAAGTTGGCCAAACAAAACATTACATATCTTGGATTCATACTGTCTGCAATTAAATACAATTCAAAGTTAATATAAGACACTTTTTATACCGTCCCAATTTATTACTAATTTGGGTTTGTACAAATGAGAGATGGTTTTATAGTAGTTGCAGCACATTCAATACTTTATCTACTCTTCCTATGAGTATAAATCTTCCAAAGTATACATCCAACAATAATTAAGAAATTATTATTCAAAAGTCACTGAATTCATTAATTTTCAATCTCTTGCAAGGCCCTATTCTAAATGGCATAGTTTAAATAAAGTCCAAGTGGCTTACATAAAGCTAGTAAAATTAGATAACAACAAGCCAGTGACAAGTCAGCAGTAAGTTTAGCATTAATTTAGCACTAATGTTTCTCAATTCCCAAGTCAAAGAACAGATCTTAACCAAAGTGAGACACTGAAGACGTCACTTTTTAAAAATGAAAAAATGAGGAACAAAGCCCAAGCAATAAGAAGTAATAATTTTTAACTACCATTCAACGATCAGTTATTCAACACAATGACTACATTTATTCCTTGCAATTGTATGTGGATATAATCTCATCAGGATACAAGCAAGATATCAAATTAATCAAATGGCCATGCGTAAACAAAATCTATAATGATAACATGCTTTAAAGTGGTAAAAAAATTGCAACGTATGGATGGAGTTTAAATCCCAGCTGCACCATCTGCTTTTAGTGTTCATTAGTCTCTCTAAAATGCAAATTGCCACCATTTATTTCCTGTTGCTAAGCAATGCAGCGGCCAATCTTTTCTTCTGAAGGAAACCATCAGTATTCCATTGTAAACCTGATCAGTCGGTCTACAAAACTGCAGCAGTGTGGCTAGCAGTTTTTAAACTGTCTGAGGGCATCATTAAGAATGTTTCCAATAAGTGACCATACTGTATATACAGTTGCTATTTGTTCAAAAAGTGGTGAACCTTGCCCCATTCTTGCTTGTGAATGACTGAGCCTTTCAAGGCTGCTCCCTTTATACCCAATCATGACACTCAGTTTAAACATTAAATATATTGCCTTTGTAGTGTATTTGAATATGGGTTGAACATGATTAGCAAATCATAATATTCTATTATTATTTATTTTTTACGCAATGTCCCAACTTTATTGGTATTTGGGTTGCAAAGGTCCATGGGATCACAATGGAACTCGAGGTAACTTCTACTAACTTTCCATCATTCATGGAATACTGTTATGTCTTATATCAGCAATTTTCAAGTAAAGTGTTTTTCAAGTAAATCTCGAGAGAATGTGGGACATGCAGCAAGACAATGATGCTAAGCACACATGCTGTTGTACCAAAGAATGGATAAATATAATAGTTTGGAATGGCCAACTGATTATGTTGTCCTACATTATGTAGGAGGACCAGAAAAGCAGTGAGGAAATGTGCATGTGAGGAAACCAACAACATCTCAAAGTTGAAGCTGTTCTGTACGAAAGAGTTTACATAATAATATGCTGGACTGATCAACAGTTACCAAAAACATTGATTTGCAGTTACTTAATAAATAAATGAGACATTGTATTATTTATATCTCATTTATTCACCTGGCTTCTCTTTATCTTACAACTTGTGTGCAAATCTGATAATGTTTTAGATCTTATTCGTGCAGAATTCTGGAAAATTTTTCACGAACAAAACATCGCCACTGTATAATTTAGACTACAACTGTAAGACAAATAAAACTTAGTAGTAAACATAGTACGTATACTCACTACACTGTCATAGGCACAAAACATACTAGCACAAAATAGGTAAACATAAAGTTAAGATTTCAAGTAAACAAGAGCTGCCTAACAAGATTATATTGGGAATCATAACTGGTGGCTTCAGGATTTGGGTTGCAGCTGGATATGTAATGTGATCTTGATCTCTTACTCATTGCCCCAGTCCAGACGCAGGGTTATGTGACGCTTGACCTCGCGGCTCTGCTCCTGGGTCATGTGGCCCAAGATCAGCTGACGCCGCAGGTCCATCAGCTCGCTCATCACATGACGTAACTTCTGGAACAGCTCTAGTCTGTGCTTCTGTTTAATCACAGTACATAATGTAGCAGGCATTAAGGAGATCATTCATTCTGTATAAATAAATAAATATATTTTTGAATTACTGCTTTTCCTACAGGTTTCAGATTTTAAAGAGTATATTTTGCCTGATCACATAAAAAAAAACCTAGCTTTTGGGTTAAAATATTTGAATTTATTGACTTTATTTCATGTTTATTTTCAACCAATATGAAACCATGTACAAACTTAACATATATACACTAACTGCAACTTGTCCAGTTCTGTTTGTCATCGTTCCAATGTAAAATACAGTGCAGTTTCGTTACAGCCGTATTCCAAAATTGTATTAAATTAATCTCTTACCTCAAAATTCTACACAAAATACCCCATTATGACCATGTGAAAAAAGTTTTTTTGAGAGTTCTGAA
>JAVSBV010078939.1:0-10035 GCA_033117975.1 Parotocinclus spilosoma | reverse complement strand
CCGACTCTTTTTTTTTTTTCTTACCTCTGTTGACAGTGTCTCTTTTTTTTATTTTTTTTTTTTTACTTTACTTTTTTTTTTTTCTGTTTTTTCGTCTTTTTAAGTGAGGTCCTTTTTTTTTTTTTTTTTTTTCCGCTTTCATTCCTTACTTTGTTTACTATTCTTTTTTTTCCTTTTCTTTTCTTACCATACATTCCTCTCATCCACTTTATTTCTTATTTCTTTCTTTCTTGGTTGTTTTTTTTTTTCATTTCATTTGATCTCACCTCTCACCTTTTTTACTTTTTCTCTTTTTTACTCCGCCGTTCTGTCACGATTTATTTTGTCCTTCCTTCCAACTGTTTTCCTTCTTTAATTTATTTCATTGTTTACTATTCTTTCTTTTCATATTTTCTTTCTTTTTCGTTCTTAACGGAGTCATGGCTCGACCGACGAGCCACGACACTCAAGATCAGTATTTTTTTGTGGTTTTGATTTTAGGGATCAGTCAGAAATGTTACGGGACGCTTATACAGCATCAGCAGCTCCTGATATTCGGTATAATTTTCTCCAACACGTCGCTCGTCTGTGTTTAAACTCCGTCCCCGGCCGATTGGACCTTCATTCATGGATCTGTTAAGTCCGGATCTTAATCTTAAACCCGACCGATCTGCTCATGATTTGCTCCACAATCTCCGACATTATCAATTCAGACTCGTAACAGATTCATTTAAAAACTTGGAAATGGAAATTACAGAAGGTATTTGGGTAGTGACCAAAGCAAGCGGCAGGAATGAGGTTTCATGCCAGAGTTCTGCCTTTTGGACCCCAGGACAGTTCCAGGAACCGTTTCGGGGATTCTGTCTCAGAGCTGGCTTGGAAATTCACATGGAAATTTCAGACATCCCACAGTTTTTGTGATCCCTCCCTCTTGCACGTCAGATTTTGGACTTCAGTCTCCCCACACGGCCCGTTCTCTTTGTCCTCGACCCTTTGATGGACGTCTAAAAGCCTCCCTCGCCCTGCCACGCCTCCCTAATACAGCGAGACAAATACCTGAGTGACACATAAATCAGCTGCGAGAAACGGGATCAAAAAAGGGGGAATTAATTCCGAGTCGCATGTCCTTACGACAAAAGAGGGGGACATTTGTCAGGGTGTACCACAGATGGCCCTGCTGGAGTGTTTGACTAATGATCCCCAGCTTGCCTGTAGTGTGTGGCATTGTTAATCTGCCAGCGCTTGGCACGTGATACGTACGCTGTGGTTTCCCCCTGCGTTTCCCTTTAATGACCTTCAAAATGTCATCTATTATTCATCGCGAATATCGCGGCACGCCGCCCGACGACTAATGAAGCCGTAAAACCAGCGGCCAACCCGGGTTCCGCCGCGCTCGCGGTACAAACATTTTCACCTTCCTGGGATTCCGGCATTGCCGTAAACATCGGGCGCGCCGTACTTTTCGAGATTTGCCAGTTACATGACTGATCGGTTTCACTGGGCATAAACTGGGACAATTTATGTTTCCGCTTTGGATGGGAAGCGTCTCTGTGTTTGCCAGACCGACGGACATGAGTTCCCTAATACAAAATGAGTTGTAGTAGGCTGCAGTACCTTCGGGCTCCTGCAGATGGCACCGCATGTGGATGACGGGGCTATGAATGCATGCGGGGTGTGCGACGGGATTCATGGGTTGAGAAAAGGTGGTACAGTGCATTAAATGCGTCCTTTAATTTGGAAAAGCAGATGGCAAAAAACAGAAATTGAACTCAGAAAGGCCGTAGTGTGAAAGAAAAAGGTGGGCCAGCAGGGGTATTGGGGCGTGGCACAAATCCAAGTCTGCAAGAAACTCTCATCAGAAAGATGGAGTTGGCGAACAAGCAGAACAACAAGAATTACTTCTAGAAGTCGTTCACCGCAAATTTCTGAAAGAATACTCCTCAGAGAACGGCATACCATGAACATATGGAGCAGAGTGGCACGCAAGAGGCCTTAGCTCACACATATGCCCGCAAAAATGCCCAGGTACAGTTGGCAAACAGACAAAAATTAGACTGTTTACGACTGAACATATGTTATCTGGTTATCGTTATCACAGGTGGCACACGTACCAAATGCCCATGCCCATGTTATGGCTCTCCAGGCTGGCTATGATCTCAGGTGCATTAGGGGGCATCTGTCCTTGTACCAAGACCTCAGCCATGCCCTTATACTGGACACATTTCAGCTATTCTAGTGGTGTGGTCCATGGTTTGGAGTTTGCATGTTCTCCCTGTGCATTCGTTCAGCTGGTGACAAAAACCCTGAGGTGGGCAAGGGTTCTGGAAGCTTCCCAGATGATCCGTTGTACAGCTCCGTAATAAGGTCTCTCGTATTCTCTACCTCCACCGGTCGTGATTTCCGTTTTGGTTTCCTCCTCACTCCTCGCTTCCAGGGTCCGTGGTCCTCTGAGGCTCTGAGACGTCTCCGCTCGGCCCGTAGACATCTGTTAGTTGCTCGTCATTTGGTCCCAATCCAGACCTCGAGTGTCTCCGTGCTGTTTCACGAAGCTTCTGATTTATGGAGAGTGCAGAAACAAGGCAGCCTCCTCATAGCGGGATGGTTCTCAATTTCCTGGAGCGTCTCCTGGAGCGATCCCAAAGTCCCAAAGGTCCTCGGGTTCCTTGAGGTACAGTACTTTGCAGGTTTGCTTCAGGTCTGTTGGTTCTTCAAGTTCCTTCTAATTGTCCGTGATTTTCCTCCAGTTTCTTCACAAAGGTGGGATAGGGGTTTCCTTGTTTCTTCTATGTCCTCTGGTTCCTCCAGGTTCTTTGTGAGTTTCTTTCATGCCTGGCTCACTCCAGGTTCTCAAATTGATCAAAAGGTTTTCATCATGTTCTCCATTCCCGCTACGACCCTCAAGGCACTATCCAGGTTTCCATCGTGTCCATTGGTTCCTCTAGATCCACTGTGGGCTGTTCTTTCATATCCTCTGTGGGCTTTCTGCACGTTTTCATGACGTTCTCTGGGTCCCCTAAATCATCTGGTCCCTTTATGAGGATCTTCTCCAAATTGTCCAGTTCCTTCTGGTCTTCTGTGGGTTTTCTCCAGGTTTTTCTGACGTTCTCTGGGTCCCCTAACCATCCGGCTTCCTTTATGAGGATCTACCTATAGATTTGACCCAATCCAATGTGAGCTTCCTCCAAATTCTCCAGTTCCTTCTGGTCCTCTGTGGGTTTCCTCCAGGCTTTTGTCCAGAGGTTCTTTGCATTTTCCAGGTTTGTGTGCTAAATGGTTTTGATTCATCCTGGTTATCTAGGATCTTCAGGTCCTCCAGGTACTTTGTGTGGTTTCTTCATGTCTGCTGATTTGGCAAAATCCACCGTTGGCTTCAGATTCTCCAACTCCTTCTGGTCCTCGGTTGGCTTATTTCTGGAGAGCTTTTCCTCCATGTTCCAGGGTTCTGTTTGAGGATTTTGAGTCATCCTTGTTCTCTGGTTCCTCCAGGTACCTTGTGAGTTTCCATCTTTGGTTGTGAGCTGGTCCCATCAGATCCACCATACTCTCCAATCTCTTCTCGGCTCTTTCCAGATGTTCTCTGGATTTTCCTTTTTTTGTTTTCCTGTGTGCTCAAGGGTTTTAATTTACTCAGGTTCTTCGTTTTCTTCCAGGTTCTACAAGTTTAATAATTACTCAGACATTCGGACTGGATCGTACATGCAGGTCTACAGCTTTTTTTTTTCCCAGGCCGCTTGGTCGATGCACAGTTTGCTCTGTTTGTGGTTTGTTCAGAAGCCTGTCGGCACAAAGCCTTTCTCAGAGAGCAGTCCAGAAACGTTTTAGCTTTGCAGCAGAGTCAGAATTTAAATCGAGCCTCTGGCTAATCTGCGTCCTTACAGAAGATTGCATCAGAAAACAAAGGTGGTGTAAGTGGTGAGGAGAAAGAGGAGACGACGCCGGAGAGATCTCCTCTGCCACCGAATACTTTCACTGGGGATTCAAAGAACCGAAGAACCCAAAAGTGTTCAGAAGGCTGCCCTTCTTTATCAACAAGTTCAGGTGCTTCGGCCACGCCCACTGCTAACAGGTGTAGGAAATCAACCGTATTTTTGAGCCTATTAGCGTCGCCCCCTGACTGTGCGCTGCCGTGGTATAAAACACTGCCCACTGGACTCTGGAGCAGTGCAAGCTTTCACCAGGGTGATGGGTTCCACCTAGAGGGACATTTAGGAGACGCTCTTGTCCAGAGCGACTTACAATTTGTACAGATTGTTACAATTCAAGCAGTTGTGGGTGAAGGGCCTTGCTCAGGGGCCCAACTGTGGAATTCTTTCCTTTTTCTTTCTTTCTTTCTTTCTTTTTTCCTTCTTTTTTTATTCTTTCCTTTTTTCCTTTCTTTCTTTTTTTCTTTCTTTCTTTCTTTCTTTCTTTCTTTTTTTCTTTCTTTCTTTCCTTTCTTTCTATCCTTTTTCTTTCTTACTTTCTTTCTGTCTTTCTTTTTTTCTTTCTATCTTTTTTTCTTTCTTTCTTTCTATCCTTTTTATTTCTTTCTTTCTTTCTTTTTTCTTTCTTTTTATCCTTTTTCTTTCTATCCTTTTTCTTTCTTACTTTCTTTCTTTCCCTTTTCTTTCTGTCTTTCTTTCTTTCCCTTTTCTTTCTTTCTTTCCTTTTTCCTTCTTTCTTTCTTTCTTTCTTTCATTATTTTTTTCTTTCTTTCTGTCTTTATTTCTTTCCCTTTTCTTTCTTTCCTTATTTCTTTCTTTCTTTCATTATTTTTTTCTTTATTTTTTTCTTTCTTTCTTTCTTTCTTTTTGTTTTGCCGAGTTTTGACCCTTCTTCATAGTCACAGTCCTGAGTTTTTCAAAGAACCGAAGAACCCAAAAGCGTTCAGAAGGCTGCCCTTCTTTATCAACAAGTTCAGGTGTGTCGGCCACGCCCACTGCTAACAGGTGTAGGAAATCAAGGGGGGGCAAGACATGATTTTCAGGCGCCATATTTTTGAGCCTATTAGCGTCGCCCCATGACTGTGCGCTGCCGTGGTATGAAACACTGCCCACTGGACTCTGGACTGGTCCAAAATCCAGTACCTTAACCGCTATGCCAAGCATAAAGCTTTAAACGAAAGCCATTAACTCTGTCCTAGTCAGAGTTTTAGGTGGACCAACTTCAGTGGTTGGCGCAGAGCCCTGGTCTCGATGCCACCCCTAGAGGCTTGGGTTAAACGGCGACCCAATGCTTTGTTCACTGCATGGGCACAAATGGTGGACGGATTGTCATAGGAGCAAACGTGGGTACGGATGCCAGTTTAATGCCCATGTTGGACAGTTCCTACCCTGCCACTGATCCATGCATCAGTAGAACCCTATTCCAAGGTTACCTTTTGAGATCGAGTGCCCCCCTTTACTTCCCTCCGCTTCATGCCCCAAAGGCAACGAGAAAATACGACCAAATGCTTAATTCAGCAAATCCAAAATAGCTCCGAAGACCAAAAAAAAAAAAAAAGAAAGGAAAAAAAAGCCCTGAATATTTCATGGGCCGTCCCCTAAGTGCACTTATCAGAGCGGGCGCGGGGTAGGAACAGGTACAAATAATTAGATTCAATTACAAAGCTGCACGCATGAATCGAGACGCTTGTGAGCCGGACGAGCGGCGGCCGATGGGAGTCCATGTTAAACAGCGTGCCCTATTATTTATTTACCACATCATGTCCTGTTTTTCGGCGCTGATTTATTCGGGTTGGAGGCCTTGCCTTGGGGCAGATTAAATCAAACATGTAAAACTGCGCCCGGATAATGAAATGCGCCCAACGTGCAGACGGGCAGAGCCTGAACGGCACCGAAAATCGCAATCGAATGGGTGTGAGGAGGCTTTTTAGAGTCTGGAGTGTTTACAGAACGAAGGATCCGAGCTCGGTCTTAACTCAAAACATTCAAACGATGCTCGTTATTTGTCCATGGTTTCCATGCTGGTCGTTTTTGTTTGTTGTAGACGGTGTTGGGACGGTAATGCCGGCCGCTTACAAAACAAGCGGTTATTGGGTCCCAATAAAATTAGTCGTGTTCAGTATTATCGCATTATTAAGTCTCCCTTCTGTCTTTCTCTTTTTCTTTCTTTCTTTTCTTTTTTTCTTTCTTTCTGCCTTTTCTCCAGCTTTCTCTCTTTCCTAGCATTCTCTCTGTCTCTTTCTTGTATTCCTCATTTTTGTTTTCTTTAGCATTTATTGCCTCCTTGTTTTTCTTTATTTCTTTTTTCTTGCTTCCTTTCTTTTTTCTTTCTCTCTTTCTTAGCATTCCCCTTACCTTTCTTTCTTTCTTTCTTTCTTTCTTTCCTTTTTCTTTCTTTCTTTCATTTTTTTTCTTGCTTTCTTTCTTTCTCTCTTTCTTTCTTTCATTATTTTTTTCTTTCTTTTTCTCTTGATTTCTTTTTTCCTTCTGTCTTTCTTTTTTTCTTTCTTTTATTCGTCCTTTCTTTTCCCTTCAGCGTTCATTACCTTTTTTCTTTCTTTCTGTCTTTCATCCATCTTTCTCTCTTTCCTAGCATTCTCTTTTTCTTTTTGTGTTCCTCCTTTCCGTTCTCTTTAGCATGTATTGCCTCCCTTTTTCTCTTTATTTCTTTTTTCTTTCTCTCTTTCTTAGCATTCTCCTTACCTTTTCTTTCTTTCCTTCTTTCTCTCATTATTTCTTAATTTTTTTCCCTTTTTTCTTTCTTTTATTATTTTTTCTCTTTTTTTCTCTTGCTTTCTTTTTTCTTTATTTCTTTCTTTCCTTTTTCTTTCTTTCTTTCTTTTTTCCTTCTTTTTTTCTTTCTTTCTTTCCCTTTTCTTTCTTTCTTTCCCTTTTACTTCTTTCTTTCTTTCATTATTCTTTTCTTTATTTTTTTTCTCTTGCTTTCTTTTTTCTTTCTTTCTTTCTGTCTTTCTTTCTTTCATTATTTTTTTCTTGATTTCGTTTTTCTTTTTTACTTCCTTTCTTTTTTTCTTTCTTTCTTTCTTTCTTTCTTTCTGTTTTGCCGAGTTTTGACCCTTTCTCCATAGTCACAGTCCTGAACCCTCGCCTCTCACACCCTCGTGGTTTTGTCTAATTTCATATCAGCAGCTTATCACCCACCGACTCACGACTCACCGCCTCCAGCTCGCTTTAAGTGCCTATAATTTGCTCCTCATGGCCTCGGGGCCATAGATTAATAACAGTCAGGTTTGGACAAATTAAGGGACCAAAATGGGCCAGATTGGGATAAAACAGTGTCATTATAATCAACATTTTGGAGCAAAGCATTCCAGAGTTCAGGGTAAAATATGCAATGGAAGTAAATCTTTCAAAAGGTTTGGAACGATCGAGCCAAATGAGCACAGAATTACCAAATGAGAGGCAACTATGGATGAACTGCTCCAAGATAAGCAAAAAGAAGTTACAAAATAGTAGGAAAATTCGTACATTTGTTGTATAAATATGATTCGGTTAGTAACGTTAGGGAAAATTAGAGTAAAATAAGAGGTGATGGACGTAAATATTTTAAAATACTGCATATTAAGCCTTGGCATGAACCACTTTTTGGATTATTTTGGACCAATAGAGGGCTTTAGGTACCAATACTGGGGTCGATATGAGAAAACTCTGAAAGCAACAGATAAAAAAGAGGTAACTGATCCAAATGAGGAGAATCGATGAACCAGTGTTGCACCTATGAAAAGTTTAGTACCAAAATAAGCCACATTATGGATTAAATAGGTCATTAGGTCCCAATGTTATCCAGATAATCATATATCAGGGTCTTTATGAGCACAATGTGGATCATACTGGGGGACATCTGAGCAAATAAGGTGTGGCCCAGGACAAATCAGGACAAAATAGAGGTCAAATAAGCCTAATAAGGGCAGTTTGGGGGTAAATATGGACCATTATTAGGCCACCCAAGCAGGTCGGGTCCCTTTTTGAGTTCAAGTCCTACCAAGTTTTCTTCTTTCTTTATTCAGAGAGTTTTTCCTTGCCACTGTGGCGCTAGGTTTGGTCAGTTTGGGATTGGCCTTTTAAGTTAATATAATATTATATATTGTAAACATTTTAAAAAGCTATATAAATAAATAAATCTGACTTTGACTTATGAGCCAGATAAAGCCAGTAGATTAGGCCAGACTTTTTAAATTTCTTGTTCCTCGGATGTTTCTACTTAAGAATCTACTGAGGAGGGAGAAAAAAAATACAAATAAATCTCTGTTTTTCAGCGCTTTTCAATTTCTCGAGGACGATGCGGAATCAATACCAGGAAGGAGGAAGAAATAAAAATTATTTTTTATTTAAAAATAACATTTATTTAACCTACAATTAAATGAAAGTGAATCTGGGAAAAAAATAAATGAACAGAAGAAAACCGTTGGCTCTCCACCGGAGGGCGGAAAAAGCAAAAACAAAATTTGGTTCATCCGGTCGATTCCTGTTCTTATGGATTTTAAAGGCGTAAGTTACGAACTTTTAATGGTTACGAATACTTTTTTAGGTGTATTTTAATAGAAAACAGCACTTTTTATTTTAAATTCTTTTTAACGACGCAATCGTGACGGTCCATCCAGTCGATTCCTATTCTTCAGGATTTTAAAGGCGCTCTTGCAGAGCAGGTACGCCTCGACAGGCGTTTTATTAAACATCCGCGACACCTTCGGGAGGTAAAAGCATGGAGAATGCGGCGTGAACGGAAGTCGTAACTCATCACGAAGCATTCTGCTCCAAAAATAAAAACAGTTTGGGTTAAAGATCAGGGTTTATCTAGATACGAGAGATTTAGCAGCATTTATTCTAAAAACCCAAATTATTTTGTACATTCTGTGTCTAAAAATTGACTTTTTGGGGGCCATCCTTTTTTTTAGTGGTATGAATTGGCGTTCATTTTGGGATCACATACTCTTTAGGCTCGTTTTTGAGTAAAATAATGCACATAAACCAAGCCTGTCGCTTTTACACGAGTGTTTTTAACAGGTTAGTATTACTGTTATTTAAGAAAAGATTTTTGGTGCTCTGGGATGGAGCTGATGAACGATATTCCCCCACGTTAATTAATATTGGTACGATCTGGAGCGGCAAAAGGTTCCTGCCTGCTAATTTGCCGGACCGATTGTTTGATTTTATTTATTTATTTTTTTTTCCGGGTTTGACGGACGTTATCGATTCGTTCCTCTCGCAGGACGCAATCCGAAATCGTAAGCGTTGCGCATCGGTGTTTGCGGCTGTTTTTGTAACTATGGAAACCAAAAACCCTGAATTTGAGGCATCGGTGCGTGTCGAGCAGCCCACAGGAGTCACGGCTCGAGCTATTTTTAGACTCTGCAGCACCCGTAGTCTTTGTTCCGCAAGCTTCGCCTTCTAAGTTCGCCCAGCTTCGTTCCGATTTAATTAACGACCTCCTGAACAGGACAAACAGAGGCCGATAACTTTTGAACCGCACGCGATATTGCAAATCCGGTCGCCCCGATCGATTTCCGATCGTGCCTGGTCGTCTTTGATATGTCACATGACCACCTTGGTGCTAAAAATATGGTAGCCTTGATTCAAAATGGCGGCCATGTTCGGGAAATAACCTAAAAGACAGATTCCCCCTTGATCATTACTTGCTGGGGTAATCGGGTATGTCGGTTTGTTTTGTTTCTGAAATAAAGGGTGTCCTGAGACTTTTGGTTGTCGGTGCCCCTCTGCCTTGTTTTTCGGAGCCCCTTTTCCTCCTGATGCAAACGGGTCTTGTTTTAGCAGGCTCACGAGGGTCGGCTGGTACAGTTATTAGTGTGACTCAGACAGAATCCGTCAAAAATAGGACATCCTGCTGCACCGCCATTAATTATGAAGGCCGTCTTCAGTACTCTCGCCGTCCCCCTTCGTCCCTTCATCCACTGTCTCGTTCTACCAGCCTCATCTTTTTTTTTTGGCCTCCCTTCATTCTGCGTCTCCCCATAGTACCCCTTTTCCACTCCTATGCAGTCGATTCCGATTAATGGGACCACATCATTTTGAGATCATTTTGGTCCTAATAACCGGCTGGTCCAATTAAACGAACATGCCCTGTGTTAGAAGACGGGACGTGCTATGTAACATA
>JAVSBV010078928.1:0-10036 GCA_033117975.1 Parotocinclus spilosoma | reverse complement strand
CAGAGTCTATTATCCATTACTGATGCCTTGTGCAGCATGAGAACTCCGGCAGCACTAACTATAGCAGCATAGCTAAAGGGAGAGAATCAGAAGTTAACACAGCCAAGAGGCAAGAGTCAACCTGAGCCATGTGTCATAGTCTAAATCTAACTAAAAACCTGAGTAAATAAGAATGTTTTTAGCTTAGACATAAAAATTTGGAGAGTGTCTGAATCTCTAACTAAAGTGGTAGGTTTAATCGTAAGGCACATACACTCATACACTAAGGGCACATTTAGAAACTCTAATGAACTTAAAACGTATTTTGGACTACTACAGAATTGCAGACACAGAGAGGACATATAAACTCCACACAGAAATACCCATGTCGCCCCACCTGGGATTGAATTCAGTACCTTATAACTGTGAGGTGATGGTGTTAGCGTTTACAAGTGCAAAGTTGTACACATGTCTGAGTTGTTATACTTCCAATATTAAAAATGTTGTATATTACACTTGTCCTATAATCAAAGCATTCTGTTTTACCCCCACTTAGTTACAGGGGACGCTCTGTGGCCTATTCAAGAAATCATTGGGGAAAGGCATACCGTGAAAAGGGCTCAAGTCCATCATGGGGTTCCATAAACGCACTATCCAACATTCACATTGTAAACCCCACCAAGGAGTCTCTTAGTTACTGCCATTTCCAGCAACTAGCTCTCACTGCAAAACCACTAGCACTGCAGCTTTGCCTTATAGCTTGTGTATACATGTTTAGTGTCACTGAGGCTTGTGTCAGGCCTAGTAGTGTAGAGTACTCTCTAATAGTAACTGTTAATTAGCAAATTACATAGTGAGCTATAAACTACCCACAGAATAAGTGGTGCTTGTGCAAAGTTAGGGTTAGTGTAGTGTGCTCTATTCTAATGATTTGACATGGTACAAATAATAACTCTTTAATCAAACCAATGCATTAGCTTATACCCAGAGGGAAGCATTAAGTAGTGAGCCTACATATCGCTAGTGACATCAGGGAAAATTGCCTCTTCACAAAAACGGCAACTTTCTTTTGAAAAACATTTCTGACTTTTTTACATGGTGGCGGCACCTTGCTGGCCCCTACAAGGACAACAGCTAATTTTTAAAACTCTTAACTTTCATTTGAAAATCCAAAAGAGTCAAAAGATTTGCTTTATTTTACTGAGGGTGAAGTTAGAGTTGACAATGACAGGTCCCCACGATGATAGAGATACAATTGTGTGTGTGTGTGTAAGTTTGTTTATATATATTAGGTTTATTTATCTTATGTTTATATATCACTGTGAGGTCCAAATGTCCTCACAATGATGGAAGGATCTAAGTGTTGTCTTCAGGATGAATTACCTACAGTTATAATATGTCAATGGCTCTCACAATGTTAGAAAAACAAATGTGTCTGCGTGTGTGACATCACTGTAATTAGGCTAACTTATCATTTCCAATGGTTAATTCTAAATGATGTAATTGGACAGCATCCGTTACAAAAGATTCGCAGATTTATGCATCCAGGTTAGTGTTAACACAGCTGTTAGCTTTTGTATTTTACAGTGAACCAGGTTTTTTCTGATGCTCTGGTGTGTATTCCTGTCTAGTTGCCTGTTTCTGAGATAGGAACTGTAACCCTATTCTGGATGAAACAGTTCCGATGAAGCAGTTATTGACTAAATGAATCAATCAATCACTGAAGCATCCTGCAGAGGACAATGACTTCTCATTAGCAATCCTGCTTTTGATATCCTCCCACAACACTCGAGTGTGTACTTGCATCTGAGTGTGTGAGAGTGAGGGAGAAAATCTGCTACTTGGCGCATTAAAGGAGCAATCAGCCTCAAAACCTCTCTCAGCTACAGCTGCCACCCACACACGCGCACACGCAGTCACGTGCACAAGCATATGCACAGTCCATCACTCGCGGACACACACGCCATGCGCATTTAATGGCTGCTCAGAAAGTTTCTCCGTCAAAGTGATGAAATGACATGCGTTCGTGCGTATTTTTAATTTCTTTTTTCAAAAACCTCGAACAAATGACCCGCATGCGCTCGCATGCACCATGAATTGTTCCAATCACTAAGCTAATGGAGTCTTTCACACATACACACACACACCCACACACAATCCACTGAACAGTGATCATTGACAGTCCTCCCAAGAGCAGGCTGAAGGCTCAGCTGACAGACATAGCCTCATTACCTCTCTCTCTCTCTCTCTCTCTCTCTCACTGCACATACACATTCACTACTTATTTGGCTCTTCACCTCATCCACCTCTGCAGGGGGAAACAGGCCTTGTCTGTTACAGTTCTGGTTTCCATGGCAACAACCAATTGAGCAGAGTGAGCAGTCTGCTAACAGGCCTGCCAGCAAAATACCAGAAACACAGCATGAGCTATACAAGACAGAGAGATGAACAAGGGATGAAATCGCTTAAATGCGGGTCGGGGTCAAAAACAAACAGAGAAAATACAGAGGAACAATGGTGATGTTCCAGACATGCAACTAAATTGGAAGTGTATGCCAGTGCCATTATGCAGTGACTACTAACAATGATGTTTTTTAGCATCACCATGCACTGCCATACACATAAATAGGACTTTAATGTAGTTTAACATCCTTATAGTATGTTAGATCCTTTTTATGTAACCAGTGTCTACAGGCTAAGTTGGTTTGCATGGACTGTGGTAGCCTAGTGGTTAAGGAACTGGACTCTGGATCAGAAGGTCCAGGGTTCAAATCCTGCCTCTGCCAAGCTGCCACAGTTGGGTCCTTGAGCAAGGCCCTTGACCCACAATTGTTTGGGATTGTAAGACTGTATCAGTTGTAAGTTGCTCTGGATAAGGGTGTCTGCTAAATGCTGTAAATGTTTACTCTAAACAATGTTCTACAATTATATGTCTAATCACTTTTCTAAGTGAACTGTCATTACTGCAGCAAGTGTTTGGATAATTTCATCTGTGGGCTACCTTTCTTATTTATAGTTTTCTCCCCAAGCTATGTAACCGATTCAGCAAAACATGTACACTTACGTTCAGCACATCACATTCATTCTTTGGTAACCACCACGCTCTGCTCAGTTATAAACTTGGAAACTGAGACATAAATAGAAGTCATATATGGAAATGGTGATTTCATGAAAAAAATCTTTTCCTCAGAAAGAGAGATTAATGAACCAGGCAAGTGCCATGCAACACTTTCAAATTACAATTCAACATGTTTTACACTTAGCAGGAACAACACTGCTCATAATGCAGTATGCTACAGTAAACATGCAAGGTATGACTGATAATAGAATTATGAATCACAATTCTTAAAACTGTACACGGTCACTTATTAGCGTGATTAAGACCTAGAAATTAGATGGATCTAGATTTTTTATTTTTAGAAAATCCTCATTGCACTTGTTTCTACAATGAGCCCATTGTTCGTTAGAACTGTATAAAGTGTGCTTCTATGTCTTAGGTAATCTATTGTGCCATTCGTCTTTGATAGATTTAACAGATACCAAAAATCCTGTGCATGAACACTGGATGACAGACCTAATACTTCCTGTTAGAAAATACTGGTGTGCTGGTGTATGTGTGGGTGTTGGAATACATTAAGAGTGATAATTCCTGCTCTCTTGTGAATTTTTAACACAGCATGTGAATGCTCATTTTATTTTGGCGTATTACTGTAAATACCAGCCTCAAGTGTAGCTGCATGATAAAATCTTCTGATATAAAGCCATACCACATATTCTCACAAACAATTGTACATCTGTGGTGTTACTGAACACATCGCCTATGATTTCAGACTTCAGCACAAAAACAGGAAACTCTAGGATAAAGAGCTGTTAAACTCGACTTGAAAAATCACACAGTCTGAATATGCATGCTCTTCTCAATAAATATTTCTTCATGACTGGGATCTCTTCCTAAGTATAATTAATTTAAGATTAGCTTAGAAGAAGAATTGAGATGTTTGAAGCTGGAAAAGATAGCTGCATGGCCATCATTCCACACCAAGACCAAATGTTCACAACTGGAGAAAACTTTTGCTACCTTTCCTGGAAGTGGATGTCCTAGAAAGATCCTACCAAGAGCAGAACATAGTTTTTAGAAAAGGAAGTAAGTAAACAAAGGCCAAAAAAACTGTAAAATTCTTGCAAATATTTAATGAAAGAAACTGCTTGTGGAACAGCTATTTATCAAAATAATGTTCAACAACACTTCAGGGATAATCTACTGAAGATAGCTGAGACTAAAGTTTGGATTTATGGCAGAAGTGCACAAAACATGTTTGATGGAAAAGGGCACTACAATGTAAGTCTGAACTCGGAACAATGAATTCTAAGCAGAATAAAAATAATTTTAGGACTGTATCATGAATGAAAGTCCTTCATCTGATGTTTAATAGAAATTAACCATACACAACAATAATGGAAAAACTTTTAAAATGCTCATAAAAATTAGGGGATATTTCAAAATGAATATGAAGCGATTAAAAAAAACATTTGATTTTATTTCATTAAACAAGATCACCAGAAAAGCAAATTAAAAGAAAAGTTGTTTGATTACGCAAATAAGATGCAAACTCAGTTATGGTGATTGAGTAGCAAGTACAGAAGCATGTCAAACTGGACGAGAGTGCAACACATCGACTGTTCAGTAGAGTGTATGATCACCCAAGACTGCCAAAACACACTGACAGTGATGGGGCATGAAGATGACCAGATTGTCCAGCAGTTCTTGTGGAATTCTTTTTGTATTCATCTTGAAATATTCCATAATGTTTGTGAGCAGTGTTAATTTGATCTAATTTTTTGGGATGTAATTTTTTATCATTGTATGGGTTTTCCTGATTACTTTATAAGTAGCAATAATAATATGTTTTAACATAGTGTGCATTGTCCTCTGATATAGGGAAACATAAAAAATATCTCTAGTAAATTGACAACACTGATTAAAAGGGGAAAAAAATTAAGTTTTAAAGTGCATGTCTAATAAGGTTAACCGCACGATTTAATCAGTAGTGTTGGATTATCTCACTGTTATTCAGTGAGATATTTGATTGATTATTCTGGAGAACATTTCTTCTGCTTTACCGTCTTTCTGCCATTTACTCCTCTACTTAACAGAAATCCTCTTTCTAACAGTTGTCAGTAACTTTAATCTTTACTAATTTTAAGAGGGAAACACCAACAATTGTAAAAAGTTTCTCAGAATTGTATCGCTAGGCGAGACAAAGAATTGTAATTAATACACCCCCTGATTTACAGCTCAAGGAAATATTATTAATTATTACTATGTTATGGAATTGTGTTGGTACAGTGGTAAAGGTACTAGATTTTGGACCAAATAATCCAGGGTTCAAGCTATAGCACTGCCAAGATGTCAAGTAGCCACAACTGTGCATACTGTTACAAGTTGTAAGCCACTCTGGATACAGGTGTCCTCTAAATGACTGTATGTTAAACCTAATCATATTGTTGAATTAAGTTTATGTACTTAAAGCAGAAGTGCAAATGGATTTATGGTGCAACTGTATAGTCAGGAGAGGTGATTATACATTTTGAGCAACCAAAACACATTCTGGTGTAGAGTACACTTCTGATTGAAGGTCATATGAGTTTGCTCCTCTTGAGTGAACATAGGGCCAACAACAGCATCATGGTTGCCATGGAAAAATAATTTGCAAGAGGGAGCATGTGAGATATACATCGCCTCCAGAAAGTGGTGACCTAAAGAAGCTACATTGTATGGTCTCATGAAAAGTATGACAGGACGGTTTCTAAGCTAATTTTGAATTTTATTATATGTTAATTGAGAAAAGAATAGAATTCACACAGGGTAGTAAATTTAAAGTAACACTATCTAGAGTTGCAAGAATGAAAACACGGAGTTACTTTAAATGAACACTTTGAGAGATATTCTCCCTGTGGAGTAAACAGTTAATATAAGACTCTGATAGGTGCTGAATTTACTAATACTCTAGCGAGTGGGACCATATGTTATCTGAGACGGTGCTAAAATCAACCCTTTATGAGTTAACTGAGTAACTACGTCTTTTCATTGAAACAACCAAGTACTACCTCTTCTTCAAGAAAGTATTCACGCCGTTTTTACACACATTTTAAAACATTTCAAACCAAGGTATGCCTGGTTATAAATTGTTCTGCAACATTTAAGCGTAAGGCTTTACGTTGAAAGCACTGTTGTTTTTTTTATTCCAATTCCAAATTATTATTGCAAACAAGTCTCAAGGTGCTTAAGGAGTCATAATTTCACTTAAAAATTAAAAACAACTGAACTACTGATTTGACCACACGATTGTGTAATGTCCATCCCAGATATATCTGAGCCCAGTGACGACAACACTGCTTCTGGACAAGGTTATCTTTCATAAGGCCTCTTTTTGTTGCACAATCATAGTATCAAGTATCATAGTCAGGCCATCGCAAAATGGGAAATACTTGTACCAGGGTTACCTGAATAATCATTATATTCCTTTTCACTTAATTGCTTGGTATCATCATTGCCAAAATGCCTTTTAAGTGTTAAATGTTTCCGGTGTTGTTGGGTTTTTTTACCTTATTTTTCCTGTAAACACATCTTAAGGTGTGTCGTTTTCACATTTTGTGTATTCACACTTTCTCTACTGGAGACAATTCCGGACTGCTAGCAGGCGGTGCCCTCATCTTCTGCAGCCAGTTTTCTTTGGTTTTGTCTCCACAGCTCCTCCACATTGTTTTTGTTCACTTATTAATTGTCCAATAACGCACACTGAACTAAATCAAGCCTGTGAGTTTCATTGTTCTTAGCAGTCCATGTCTTCCATTCGACACAGGCAGAGTAAATTGTAAAAGGAATATGAGCAAGCTTCTTCTACATGTTGCGTGTTTTTAATTTCCTATAAGAACAAACATATGGTTGGGAGAAAACGGCATCATGTAGCTGAAGAACAACACACAAGATTCCAAATTAGTTTTGCATCAGTGAATAAAGATAATCATTTATTGGTGTGTCAGGATCAAGCCAAACTACGTTTTCCTGTATCCCTAAAAGGTATGAACAGTGGACATTATTTTTATATTAAGGTTGATAGTGGCATAATCTGCAGTTCATAACAGTCACAATTAGGGAGTTGTTAATATTCCACATGTAAAGAGGCAAAATATGATGAATACAATACCCGCAATAACATTTGGTTGGTTACTGTCACTGGAAAGAGTGGATGGGCTATCAATGCCCACCTCTTTAACGTGTACACAAGATTACATAGAAAAATATCACTGTCAAAAGTTTCAATTTAAGCTTTTACAAACAGTTGTCAGATGTCACAAAAAGCATACCCCTTTGACATATGGCCCCTGTCAGCACAAGCAGCACCAAGTCAATGCTGGCAGAAGTAGCCGACAAAGTTCTTCCAAGAAAAAAAAGTCTTGTTGGTTTGTATCAGCTTATATAAACTCACACATACAAGGACAAGACTACAGTCCCCACAATGCACTTAGGGGGCATGGACAGTCTTGGTGAATGGTGTGAACAATGAACAGTCTCTTGGGATTATACATATTTCTAGTTGTAGTTATGACTGCAAAAACAGCATTTGTATTTCATTTGAAAAGGTCATCGCAAGAAAACACTGAAAAGAAATAGCAGAATTGTAATCATATTAGTAACAATGATCATACAAGCAATAATAAAGAGTAACAAGAATGGTGGGGAAACATTTAAAGTGTCATGCGTAAATAGGGTGATTTTTTACACAGCTCTTGCTCGTTTTTAACCTTCTCAAAATGAACTTGGCTTCCACGGGTTTCCAGGAAAACAAACCTTATTCCCATCTTTAATATTTTAAACCATTCTTTCAATCAAGACAGACAACCTATCAAGTTTGCAAATTGAATTGACAATGGGTTTCTGTAGAGATACTTCACATATATATTTAAGTTATGTAAATGGAATTCTATAATCACATATTCACATATATTGATATTTACACACACATACCTAGTAAGAGAATCATTTAATCTCCACTATATATAAGTGTATTTTTACAGTAGTGTCAGGGTGCATTGTATTTGTTAAATTGTATTTTGGGAAGCTTTATAAACAACATGTCTGTTAATATAGTATTTGCCATACAATACGAAACAAGAAAATTAAACATTAAAAAAAAGAAAAACAAGGTTTAGTGCAGGGACTGAATGAGTACCGAAAGGACACTATATGGATTCTCTTCGTGCTGATCATACAATACGCAAAAAATGAACCACCATGCAACTCACTCACTGCCAACTAAACGTGGAACGAAAATTATATCCAGCATCTATGTATCAGAAGAAAGCACAACAACTTTTCTAAGAGAAAGAGATAAGGGATGAGGGATCACTGTTAGCTTCAAATGTATATCTGTGGGTGGCTATACTCCTTAAAAAGAAGTCTTAAAAAGAAGTGTTTGTGTATGTGCAATCTTAGATACAGTACAATACATACATGGATATTTTTTCTGTACATCAATTTCATATAAAGTAGTGTCCTTAGTGCTCCTCCTATCTCTTTCTCCTCTTTGAACTCAGGACAAAACACATTTAAGAAATATAAGAAAAGGAATCGGAGACATCAAATTAAGTGCTTGAACAAATCTTAAATACACTTGCCAAATGCTCATTTTGCCGTTCACTTTAACAGATACATTTTCTCACCAAAGTCTCACCATTGTCCCTCTCATACGTCTATGTGCATTGCTTATGTTTGATTGGTTCACCTGGTTCTTTGCATTCTTCCATTTCAGTATCACTCCGCAGATCGTCCTCGCTGTTCCTTATATCGAAAATAAGTACTCAAGCAACCTGATGTTAAAAACATCTTCATATAGCCATCTGTCTCTACAGCTACCCCTACCCACCCATATATAAAATATAGAGGAAACAAATTAATATCTCTTTGCCTGTCTGCATCTGTAAGTATAAAAATATACAATTTTCCTATGTCAAAATCTCTGTGCTGTAATCCTTCTCACCTTTTCCAACTTATCTGTCCAAAGCCAGTTCAAAAATATACAATGTCATATAAAATATTACACCTGTGTCATCTGTATAATTTTCTCTTTATAGAAAATCATCAAGAATAATAGAGGAATGTTCATAAAGTCTGGGCAACACTGCATGAGTTGAAAAGAGTGACTTTAAAACAATTGTCCAGCAAAAGTTAGGGTCTGGCATAGCTCTATAGTTTAGTAGGAACAGTGTTTCTTGTAGACTTTGTGAGCATTCTCTTTCAATAAAACTACTGATCTGGTATCAGGTACCTGGTGCACCACATCTGCTCCACATCATCTGCAAGTGTTGTAGTGCATGTTGGGAACAAAACAAAACTGCTCATCTCAGAGTCAAGTTCAGCAGCCTGCCTTTAAATTGCTTTCGTAAAAGACCAAACTCGTTCTTCTTTCTCCTCTTATAAGTCTCCATGGCGGCTCTCGTACTTGTTGATGATGTTTCGACAGCGACCGAGCTCTTTCCGCATGTCAGCCACTTCCTGTCGGAGAGCAGCGTTTTCTCGCTCAAGGAATGCCGCACGGACGGATATCTGGTTCTCCTTTAGGCGCCGAGCATCGCGAGAGCGTTTTGCTGCCTCGTTGTTCTTTACACGACGGCTCCAGTACTTTTCATCCTTAGAGAGGAAAGAGTGAGAGACATAGAGGGGGAAATAAATAGGGGGGGGGGGATAAGTCTGGTTGCAATAAAGTTTCAGATGATGTTTCTGCACATTGGTGTAGTAAGGTGCATGATCTGAAATGCTAGCACATCAACACAACAACCCAGTCAAAACATGTCATAAATGATATGTAAGGAAGTACAAATACACATACTAAACCTTTTTTTAAAGATATTTACATCACAATGTCTGGAGTTAAAAGACAGATTATTACTGGGGACTGTGGTAGGCTAGTGGTTAAGGCACTGAACTATGGACCAGAAGGTCCAGGGTTCAAATCCCACCTCTGCCACAGTTGGGTCCCTGAGCAAGGCCCTTAAC
>JAVSBV010078927.1:0-38219 GCA_033117975.1 Parotocinclus spilosoma | reverse complement strand
ACACTGACACTCTGAGAAGCTCTTTTTATACCCAATCATGTTGTCAATTGACCTAATTTGTGTTAATTGGTCTTCCAGTTGTTCGATATATGCTCAATTTCCTTTTTCCAGCCACTTATTGCTACTTGTCCCAACTTTTTTGGGATTTGTTGAAACTGTAAAATTTTGAAGCAACATATTCTTCCTTTAAAATGTTACATAACTTTTGATCTGTCATCCATGTTCTTTTACCACTATTTATTCACAATTTGTTTAGTGTCCCAACTTTTTTGGAATCCGCTTTGTTCAATGGGCTCGTTGTCTGATGTTTCAGTTTTATTCCTTTTAAGTTGAAGAAAAAAGTATGAAGGAGAATGCAATCGATTAACCTAATTTACAAATTTACAAATTCTGCAGCAGACACAAGGATGAATTTACACCTGGGGTTTCTCCAGCTCTTGTTATGACAAACGGGTATGGCTAGCTGGTTCCAGTTTAAGAACAGTAATGTCTTTTTTGCTTTCCCTATTTTAAACTGTTGGTACAAACCACTGTAGACCATGACAAAGTGATAAAGGTATGGGCTTTAAAAAGGCTAAAAATATATATGTTTAAATATTTCTACTGTCCAGTGTTTAGGCAGCATTATAGTGTGTTGCTCTGTTTTCACACTTTAGGTTGCGCACCTTCAATTTTTTTTGCACCATCTACTACTGAATGGATCGCACATCGATGTCTACCAATGATTTTACGTTGGTAAAGATGCCACTGGGTAATGCAAGGTTCAGACTCTTTGACTTTGTGTGACCTGGACTTTTTATTTTTATACGAAACATGACTAAGTAATTATAAGGTCTTTTTCTGGAACTCTCACCTGTCAACTCTCAAAACCCACTTTCAGTTGAATAATATCTTTTGTAGTTTTTCTGAAGTCTAGTGATATTGGATGGAAATCTGTAATCCACTCAGTTGTGTGCAAGTGAAAAGGCCTAAATCAAATATTTTTTTGTAATTTACTCATGCCCAACAGCTGTTCATTTAAGGGATTTCAATATTCATTATTGCTGCCCTGCTAAACACATGGTATGTAAATTAATTGTTTTTCTTGATTCTTTTAACCTTGTCCAGTACATTTATTGTCATACCCATGTGCATGGTCACGTACTGGACCTAGTTTTATCACCTAGTAATAATGTGAGTAACATAGAGCTTGATGCTTTTCGGGCCATTGGTTTTATCTGGCACAGATATGTCATATTGCCATCCACAGGACCCCTGGGTATTGCTATCATACTTCTTTCAGTGTGCCAAATTTCTGATACTTTTATAAATATTGCTGCAAATACACTGCTCACAAAAATTAGGGGATATTTTGTTATGGGAGATTTCATTTTGAAATATTCCCTGAATTTTTGAGCAGTGCAATACCATTGTGGCTTCATTATTTCAGATGAATGCAGAGAAACAAGTTACCTTTTTATGTTTAATTGTCTTGGACAATTTCAAAGTTCAATGTCAACCATGGTTAAAAGATACCACTTGGGGATTTATGCAGGTGAGCAGAACCAAATTGGAAGAAAAACTTCAAGTGTTTTAGAGACTGTAAAAATGCGCCTGACTGCTTTAAAGCTAGTGGAAAGTATTTATCTAATATTATATATCTGCCATAGACCTGAGGTGCTACTTTTAAACACACCAGCTTGCAAGAGCCTATGTGTCTGCTAGAGCTCGAGGAATTTCTTAATTTTTGTATCTCTTTTATTTCATGTTATTAAAAATACATCTGATTTCATATTACATATGAACACACCATTCTTATACAAGTCAACTATGTCAATAGGCATAGTCATTCCCTAACTCTAAAAAGCGACTTTTTATCTATCAGTAATAAGTTTCATAATCTCTTACTAAGTTTGTATCTGTGTATTTTAAACATGCAATACTTCAGCCACTCTTTAAAAACCCAATTTGGATAGAAAAGTATTTTATCATGTATTATTTAATTTTGACATTTTTTCTCAGCTATGATACTATTCGAATGAACATAATATTCTTAAACTTTTTCTTACTAACTTTGCTGTTCTAATGTTTTCGGACCTCAGTACTGCTTTTTTAAACCACTGACCACAACATTCTTATTGAGCACCTTGAATACACGATTAGGCTTCAGGGGACAATGCTAACATCTATGAGAGAACCTTCTCAGTAAATGTTAGCAACTGTTTTTCATCTGCTGTTTCTTTTGAACAGCAGATGAAAATCCCCAAGCCTATCCATTGGAGCATGTCTTTGTGTTAATATAAATGTCTGCATTACATTCCTGCAACACATTCCAAAAATATTTAGGATGTTGTTCAATTTACTGTAGATCAGAAATTAGGTCAAATAAATTCACATAATGATGTGATTTTTTAACAGCGGATGTCAAAAGGTGTTTGTAATTCTGATTTGGTACAAAAGAAATATCCATGAAAGCCATTAATGAGCAAAGAGAGGATCTCCAGTTTGTCAACAAATGTAGAACAAATCCTATGTAAACCATTTTAGGCAAATATACATTATAAATTCATTTGACTTGCTTATGTAATTTACATTATTTAAAACAAGAACACAAGTGCCCTTAGGTTTGTTCTGATTCTAATCAGTCTGGCCTTCTGTGTTTATAATGTACATCCTAAAACAAAATAATGGCATTTGAGAAAACAGTAGAAGTAGATGTAGTTCTGAATGGTTGACTACCTCAATTTACACCATCAGCTTTCCCACTATCTGTAAGTAGCCTAATCTGTTTAATTTAGTGGTTAATTATAAATTAATGGTGTCTGTAGGTTAGCTTATCCTGGTAAGGACAAGAGAGGGTCTAGTTCTTAACCTGGAAATCAGTGGGAACAGGCAAAAGTGTCCCCTATGTAGTACACTACTTAAGCATATGGTAATAATTGCTTATTGTACATTATTGTATATTGTACTATTTAGTGCTAGGGGAAATACTTTGAGACAGCAAAGAGCAGACACATGTAGCAGTACACATAAAAATGAGACCATGCTTACACCCCTCAGATAAAAAATGTTGGAATCCTATCAGTCACCTCTTCCACTATATCTTTCATGGTAGATGGGGTTTGAAATATACAGACTGTATGTAAATATTTATGTTAGTTTCTGTTTTCGCTTTCTATATGCTATGCATTATTAGTGTGTAGTATTCATTTTTATTTGTTTGTTTACTGGTATTAGAATAATGTGTTTGACTGTGAGCTACACATCTAACGGTGCATGATCCCAATCATTTCCTGCACAATGCTGCATGGAAAAGGAAAAATAGATTCTACTCTGCAATTATGCCCAATAGCCTGTGGCTTCCTTTTTATAATATTGGTCTTTCTTTTCCTTATCTAAGAGACAAAGCACTATTATCTTAAGAGCAAATGCCTGAATCGGTGAGAGTACTTGTAGCCTAATTTCAGTAGGCAGGACCATTTTTCTTCCATGAGCCTCAGTGCTTTTCCTGGAAGTAGAAAGTATAGCATATGAACCATGTTGCTATGCATACATTTCAAGTTGTTTTAAAGCCTGACTTTAAATCATAATTCATTTCATTATACATAAGTGGAGGAAAGAGTTGCATCTTTCAAAAATGGATGTTCTAGGAAAAGGTCATTTATTGGGTTTCAAAATAATATCTTGCTTTGTTTTGATGTTGATGTTGTTCAGCAACAACGCCAGTAGTTAATGTACAGGATGGAGAAGATTTTCAGTTTTTGATATTGCCAAGCTCAGCCCTTGTATAAGGCTGTTAACTCCTGTAATTTATCAGTTCTAAGTTGCTGATATTGTATGTATACTATGAAATGCTGTAAAGTGTGAAATAGTTAAACCCCTTTTTCTACCCATCTTAAATAAACACAGATCCCCTTGTCAACATGTCCTAGTCTTGTCCTAGTGTATGCTTACCCCTTGATTAATGGGATAACAGGATCCCCATCCAACATTCTCTTCTTTAGTCATGGCCACTTGTGTCTGTGGGGCACCTGACAAAACCTGAGGCACCACCAAGACTCAAACTCAGATCAATGTGGTTATGAACTTGCAATTTTGACGCTGATGATTAAGTCTAGTTAGAGAATTGGTTCTGCTTCAGTGAAAAAAAAAACATTAAAGAATGGTAATAAAAGAGTAGGCAGGTGTGTGGTATCATTACAGTGTAACTTCTTTGAATTCACAGGGATGCCAAACCATGTTTTTGTTAATCAATAGCTGGACTGCAGATTAGCTGATGTGTGTGCATGCTGCTCTGCATTTAAAATGGTATAAAAGTCTTTAGGCTGCCTTTCATAAATGTACATACACAGTATTTGGTATATGAAATCACCTACAGACAGCTGCCAAAAGACCCAACTAGTTTACCTAGAAATGTAACTAATGTTGTGTATAAATTGAAAATAAGACCTGTGAATGTAGTAGATGTTTCTGCATCTACTGGTGATTTACAACAGAATGGAAAAGCAGGAAACCTTGAGCAAATCATAAATTCGTGGTGGACACATATTTGGATTTTCACTCCAAAATGCCCTGGGCTCTGATTGGAGAACAGGGTACCGCAAAGGAGGAGGGTTCAAGAGTTTAGCTGGAATGGTTATGATTTTTCCCGCTCAGAAAGTTGAGGTTGTTGGTTTTGCTTGCTAAAAGGAATAAAAGGCAAAGTGTTTGTATCCGGATTCGTGTCTCCTTTCTATTCGGCTCCAACAAATTGCTATAAACATGTTGTACACTAGACTATTAAATACAAGCTTTTAATTTAGTCACTTCTGATGTCAATATCAAGTCAAAGTCAAAGGAGCATTGTTTCAAAGCAGCTTTACAATTTTAGTTTATTTTCTATTATCAAAGCACAGCCAAAACAGAGCAAGCCCAGGGCAACAGTGGAAAAGAAAAACACCATAATTATTTTAAGAAATTTTGGGAGGACCAAGATGAACCATTCATATTCAAATATCTAAGTTAGTTCAGCATTATATAGAAGCTACATTCAGTGAAATCCTTTGTGGGTTGGAGACTTTCAAGGCAAATTTGGATCAATCTTAGTACATTCACAGTTATAATCTGTTAATTGGCTACATAAATATTACTACTATTATCAAACAAATTACTTATATTACTAGTATTACTATAATAGTCTGGTTTTCAAGGTTTTGAGCGTTAAATGTATGTTTTTTTATAAAATGGGGGTCAAAAGTCTGACACCACTAGTAAAAATGCTTTTTTGGATCTTTGTGGAAAAAGATTAAATCTGCAGAAAGTCCACAACACGTCTCAAAGCTTTGCAATAACTACTAGAAGATCAATGAGTGCAGACTGGCATGGAATTCCGTCCACGGCCACATGATCGAAACTTCCTCATGCATTTCTGGGAGGCAAAAGACAGATAAATGAAACGTACGAGAAGCGCACGAGAAACCCTCAAAGTACCCATAACATACTAAATCACTCGGGGGTTCCCCCCCATACGCGTCCGTCGGCCCTGAAAAGCCCCCAGACGTTACCACTATCCATAAAGGTGCACGCTAGGGTGCGAGCGCACCGTGGTCGGGCGCGCGTACCGAATAAAGATCGAACGACAGTGGACTATCGATGACCTGGAATCAGGTCGCAATCAGGATAATGGATATAAGCTGCCTCACCAATAGCTCTGTAATAGCGACCGGCGAGGAAGGCCGACCACTGGGGGGCAGGTAGGAACCCTAACACAACCACTTTACATTGTATCTTCAGTGCAAAAGTGCTAGGGGTGTACTCACGCCGTACTTATTTACACAGTGTGAATGGTATTATAATCATATACCAATGTTAACATCTCTATTATTCTTTTATTTAATAAATTATAGGCCCATCTTGTTCATTCAGTTAGAAATCAAATTCTAATTATTTTGATAACATGCATTTTTATAGTCTTAATCAGCTGGTAATCTAATTATTAATTGATTCTTGGGCTGACAATGAACAAAGGCACTGTGGCTGACTGATGGAATCCTATCATTATTGGGAGTTAGATGTAGACTGTAGTTGCGGACAATCCCCATGCAGTCTATTTCCATCTAGCCTGATAATAAAGCTTATGTCCTGGCCGAAATTGCTTTTCACGTTTTGCCTTTGGTGGAATCCTAAGAAAAAGAGGCATCCAGCAGTGACTGCACATGCTTATGGTGGATTTTGAAGAGCAGCCCTGCAGCTTTGTTCACTGAGCATACTACAGGAATATTAGTGAACTGATTTATATGTTCAGAAACACTGTGCACTCCCCATAATAGGGGTTTACGACAGGATGATGGAGAGCCCTCTGAATGGTCCGCATTTCTCCCTGTTAAAAGCAAAAAATTTATCATCATGCTGTCGTGATGAATTAAGCGCCCAGGCAAATTTTGCTTCAAAGGCTTTTCACTCTAATCAACAGCTTTGTAGCACAGCCAAATTCATGTCCAAACTGAGCACTTTGTGCAGCCTTCCTTCTTTTTCCTGGCAAAAGAATTAAGGTTTTCATGGTTTTCACCTGTCCTTGCATCAGCTGCACTGCTTATGACAGTTATAAACATGTCACACAGCATAATTATGCAAAATATGCACAAGCCTGTGGTTGTTTTAAAAGAGACAATTTGATTAGACTTTTGAACTTTTCCAATTTTTTCAGCACTAAAACGTAGAACTAAATGCACTTAACTGAATTGTTTATTATTTAATTGACACATATATTTCTTAAGAGCAGCACAGTGGGTAGCACTGCTGCCTCATAGCAAAAAGGTCCCGGGTTCAATCCCAGGGTGGAGCGACCCGGGTCCTTTCTTTGTGGAGTCTGCATGTCCTTCCCGTGTCTGTGTACTCCGGGTAGTCTGGTTTCCTCCCACAGTCCAAAGACAATGTTAGGTTAATTGGTGTCTCTAAAGTGGTCCTGAATTTGTGACTGTGTGCGTGTCCTATGATGGATTGGCACCCACCTTGGGTTGTTCCTGTCCTTCCGTCCAGAGTTGCCAGGTGGGCACAGGCTGGCCCGTCATCTCGTGTGAATTAAGCAGATGATAATGGATCGATGAATGGATACATTTTCTTTACATTTTTTTTACATTATAAAGTGGATTGTTTATTGTGACTCAAAGAAAATTACATGGCGTCCTGGGGTGATTCCCTCTTTTACAGGTGGTAATCTGTGAATTTATTTCTTTCTGGTTCTGTCATTTTACCAAACTCTGATACTTTTAGTACAGGCAGATCAGATTATTTAAAAAAATAACTATTTTTGACTTCTGTATTTTGCTATAGGTCTTCTACAAGGAAATTAAAGTCAAAAATACACTCCAAATCTATAAATGAAGGCTTTAAATAAGAAAGTCACTTCAATATTTAATTGGACTGAATATCAAGAGAATGGTATGCTGATGGCCCTGCAAAAATGGTAATTAAAGTCCAGATGCATGGGTTTCATCACAGCCAGCTACCCCTTTGATAAAAAGTAATCCAATGCCAATATGGCCAAAAATTAATTTAACAAAAAGCTCAGACTGCTCATTGTTTAATTTAAGTACCCCAATTAAAACTGCAAGTATTTTAGGATATGTTTTAAAGGTCTTTGTACATCTGAATCCTGAAATATTTGTACAATCTTCTAGGCAAAATTGGATGAAGATAGCAATTGGTGATTTTTTTTATCTTGTGTTATATTGTGTTGTTGGAACAACCATGGTCTCAGCTCTGCTGTATCCAGGAACAGGTATTTTACGAGTATTGCCCTTTATTAATTATAATATTATATTATTCATTTCATATATGATGTCTGTCAGATTTGCCTAAATTTACAATGATCAATGTCTGTAAACTTTGAACTAAGTCTGCAACATAGTGTTATTGTTACCAGTAACATTACATTACTGTGTGTGGTGAGCTAATCTGTGTTTTGAAATGTGTTCTAAAATTTGCATCTGCACTAGTGCAGAAGAAAAATGTACTTTCCATTCAGAAGCCCAAGCTGTTAACACCATTCAGTATATTACAGCACAATGCTCAGCATTAGCAACTAGTGCTTTAAGTTCAAACTTTTCAATACCTTATTTACTAAATTAGATGAGATTTTCAACACTACTATAAACTAACTTTGTGTTATGATTTTAGCCAAATGTACGTTCATGTATAAGTGTTTTAACAGGTTAGCTCAGTTATTATACAGTATAGATTATAAACTCATCGGTTCATGATACGTTTAACTTGTTATGGATTTGTCAGCACATAGTAACCATAGTAAATCAGGCAGGACCCGCACAGTACAACTCCATTAATGAATGTAATGCCTTATACACTGTGGATTTTCTGGGGGTATAGAACTGATGAATTCAATTTACATGAATTACATTAATTATACATATACCTCCTTATAAGAAAACATTTCTGTGGTACTGAATGCACTACTTACAATTTTTGTTACACATCTAATTTTCATTAGTAACATTAACATTAAGTCTAATCTAGTTTTGTTTTATGTATGCTGTGCCCACATGAAAGGGTTATTTTAGTCATTTAACAGTAGCAACAACACAACATTTCTTAATTCTTCCAGAATTGAACAGGGGAAATAACGGTTTAGTAACAGTTTGTTTCCTTTACTCTACAGGTCTTTGTGTACTCTAGTGCATACAGATGCTTGTGTTTGGGTGAGCTGGTATGCTGGAATATGGCTTTATTTAGGGAGGAATGACTGGCAGTATACCTTGCACATTACACAGCTGCTGATGAAGAAGCAGATGTCCACCCTGCCAGCACTGTCCTCCACAATCAACTCAGCCAATATTGACCTCTTGAAATGCTCTTTATCATTCACTTTTTCCATCATTACATGAGGAGAAAAAAGTCACTGCCCCATGGGGCACCATCACAATCAGTCCTTGCACACAACGAGTGCATTTCTTTTTGCAGAAGTGATGAGGGTTTTTTGACACTTGAGCTCAGTGCAGTTGATTATCATCAAGTACAAGACAATTCTGCAAACTCTTTAGGGAGTTTTATATAATTAGCTTCAAACCAGATACACATAGATCCCCAGAGTGCATAAAGGTAATTTGTCCATGTAGAGATCATGTTACAGTGGAGGAGTGAATGTTATATCTGATGGCTGAATCTTGTTCTTTCAGACCAACAGACAGATACATAAAGAACAGGAAGAAATGTCTACCTCTGTGAAAAGATAGCAGTATATACTGTATACTGCTTTAAAAAATTAGGGGATGCCCCAAAATTAAGTATCCTTTAATGGAATATCTCATATTTTTGTATAAATATAACCATTATTAAAAATATATAAAAAATATATATAAAATTTACCATGTTCTGCTATGTTGGAAACATTATATAATGTGTGTCTAAAACTGCTTGGGTGTCATGGTTTGCAACTTTGCATCATATAGACTTGTATTTTTAACATTTTAGGGGTGAGCCCTGGGAAGGGCTTCTCTCACCCCTTGTTTATACTGTGTTTTATGTTATGCCCTTTGTTTTGTGTTTTTTTGTTTTTTAGCCAGCTTTGGCAAAATCCTATGACAGTAGTTAGGTCTTGTGCAAAATATGCCTTCTGCATGCACCTGCAGATCATCTAAAGCAATCAGCATGCTCTTCTTAAGAAGCGGCTGACTGATTGCTGGATTGTCAGCGTGTGTACGCCAGTAACGTTGCACTACTCGGGATCTTCGGTTCTTTGACTAGAAAATATATTGCTACACTTTTTCTTTTCTTTGCCCTGTAACTTTGCCTTTTTTCACAAGCAAATTCACCTATTTTTACGAGATGTGGTGTTTTTTGGTAGGACCCAAGGATGCGGGATAGACGAAATCCCACGACTTATAATAATAATGGGGAAATAATATAGAAAAACTGAAAGGGGATTAAGAGTGGAGCGAAAGCCTCCTGAACACAAATAACCAAAAGGATGAAAATGGCACGCAGCTTGTGTTGCGTCCCGACTGGGAGCAACGCGCGGACTGATCTCGAGAGGGCGCCGAAGTGCCAATGGGGCAAGCGTGCAGAGAGCATGATTTGGGACATCGCCCAAGTGGTGAGGCACGGAGGTAGTCCGAATGCCAGAGGGCAAGTGTGAGCTCAAACGCGCATGTAGCGTGGGAAAGCCATGCCTGGGCGCGCATAATTCAAACGCGCATCCGGGTGGACACTCTGGCCGGGGCATATCTCATTACAAGAGGGTAGCCGACTAGAGTGAGGCTCAAAAGAACACAAAAGGCGTCAAGTTGCCAGGGGGTAAGCGTGAGCTCGGACGCCCGTATGGCACGAGTAAGACAAGCCTAACCCTGCAGCTGCCTCTTCATGTCGGGAACCTCAACGGGAACCTATGAATAACTATTTCGGTGCACTTGCACACTTATGTAAATAAACTGCTTTATCTCCTGCTCTAGTGTCTTTGTGTGTATTACTGCACATTGGTTTGAAAACCCAGAGGCTCCACTTTAGCTTATAAAAATTCAATATCAGTTGGTAGTGAATTTCAGAAACATTTTATTGCCTTTTTGTGGGATGACTGCACATTTGCTATGGTGGATAACTTAGAAACCTGCTGAAGTAGTCCTTTTATGATTAACTATGATTGACTGACTCGGAAGTGCAACATGTCACTGATCCTATTTTTCCTAAGCTTGTATGGATTTCTGCAAATGACATTGAAAACAAGTTGCTGCAATTGAGCTTGCACTCATCAGCCCCTATTCATCTGATTGGATGCAAATGATTAGCAATCGTCAGCAGACCAGCAAGTGATTGACCCGTTCAAGATATCTGCAGAGTCATCCCAAACTCACTTACCAACTAAATTATATAGAATCCACCCTAATCAGGCCATCCTGGTGAGAGGTGCTTAAAGATATTTGTCAGGTGCAAAGAGAGTGTCCCACATGGTCTAGAATACAGTAACGCTGCATTTAAATTGAGATGGAATGGCATAGTTTCTTGTGTCGCTTTGGGTTTAATCACTTTTTAAATTAAAAAAAACATCTCCCAGCACTTACCAGCTGTTCTTACCATGTGCCACTGTGAGTATAATGGCATTTTACCACTTCTGTCTGACAACCTAACTGAAATTCTCCATTACGGCTAATGTGCTGTGTGAGTCATGACACCTCTCTCGATTTAGTCAATTTCTCCTGTATTTTCAGTGGAGATACATGGCACAGATTAAAACACACAGAGATCCACTCTGCACAGGGCACGTTATACCATGTAATTTAACTAATGTTAGTTACTTTATCATCCAAAATTTGGTAACTTTGGTTAGAGTCCATTGTTGTTTTGGTGAGGATCAGCTGTGAAATTATGGCAGACAATTTGGGTACATCTGGAAAAACAAGTCACATGACCTTCACAGGAGCATTCTTGTCTAGCTGTGATTACTCTGCTGTGTGTCATATCCACTGAAGCCCGTCCTGACTCCATTACTCTTCCTGTTTCTCATATTATGTCTGACTACTCTCTGGCATTTTCCCAGTCTAAACACTGTGCGAATGCTGCCATTATTCAGTTACCCACTGCATAATGTTTATACATGTACCATGAAATATAATGAAATACGTTGAAAGTGATCTGTGGGATGTAGACAATTCAGCAGAGGCAGTGTGATGCTGAAAAACCAGGCATTCAGGTGAACATCAATTTGACAAATTTCAGATTGAGATCTATTGGATTTGGAGGCCAGAGTAATATCTTTTGCATAATTCTTAGAACTGTGCCTCCTTGTCACGTGTTCACACCACAAGAACTGAGAACAATTGTAGTTCTTATAAATGCAGTGTGTAGGGCCTTTTGTAGCTCCTAAGATATGACCACGTCTTATCATAATCCATTGGCTCTCTGAGGGCTGTGCAGTATCAGTAACGGTCCAGACATACTGACAAAAGTGTTTAGTAAATGTTAAACCCAACCTCCATGTTCATATATGCATGTGCACATAGCCATATAAACAACATATCTTCATGCTTAAAATGGAAAAAGAAACAGAAACATGGAATCGGCAGTAAAATTTAGGCTTTACTGAGCTTATATATGATGAGTTTTCTAAGCAAACTTTGGGAGGCTTACATCACTTAAGTGTCAAAAGGTATTGGCTGTCCAATACCCACCTGTCAATTCATAGTTTATCCCTTTTCTGACCAGTGTGGGTAGGTATTCACCACTGCTAAATGATACCGACCAAGTTATCTGGTAATAATGGTTTAGTCTTTGTCTAAAGTCTTGAATAGTTCATTATTATTTTCCCTAACTGGTTTTAATGTCTGACCAACCAAACTGTTTTAAGGTTTTACTTTAATACCTGGTCAAATAAACTGTCCACTTATTAGAAAAAATGATAATCCTATCAAAGAAGCTAAGTTATGCATGCACTGCTTTAAACCACCAATATTTTATTTCTCCTTTGACTTTTGAGACTGCAAAATAGGAAAAAATTAGGCCTGAGTGGTGCTTATCAGTGCTCGAGGCTGTTTTTGAAATTTTCTGTTTATCCAGACATGTAGCTCAGTGATTCTGTCTAGCATAGTATGCATAATAACCTTTATTAACCCAATGCTTAGCAACACTGAAAAGCTAGAGATTAAATGTTAGATTAAAGTAAAGCCGAGATCACTTGATCAATTGACATAGTGACCTTTAGCTTAGTCTAGACTCCTCCCTGTTCCCCATGCCAGCTGGCACCTCTGCATAACCTGGTCCATGAGGTACTTTTATAGCATTAATCATTGGCTGATGAACAAGCTCCAAGGTTAAGTGTGTAGCTGGACTTGGCTGAGTTTAATGTTGTGCATGCAGGTCACTGGCAGCCATTTTCAGATATAGTAGAAATGCATGCAAAACAAATCACAGGGTTCGATTTGTCATCCTTGCTCTGAAGGTTGGTTCTTTTTTACAGGCTAGTGTGAATATAAAAGTTTAGATATAAAATAGTTTTCTGTGGTCAGTATGCACTAATGGAGTTCATATAATATGGGAAAATATTGAAGTGATTTTGCACTGTATATCATCTATTGTTATTGGGTGAAATATAATGGAATTCCAGACAATGCAAAACCACATGCTATACACAGTACAAAAGTAGGACTGTGGAATAACACTGTACGCTTACTGGACTGGCCTGCCTGCAGTCCTAACCTGTCCACAATATAGAATGTATGGAGAAATTTGAAACCAAAAAATGCAACAACAATGTATATTAGCAAACGAAATGCTTTCTAAATACTTTCTGTAATGAAAAAATGTGTTACAGTGTAAGAAACGCAGTGTTCTTTTTTATTTGCATTTTCCATAATGTCCCAACTTTGGATTTGTAATAACTAGCTAGTTAATGCATGTTTGGCTACCTAGCTACATGCCATAACAGACTTTAGTAGCTGCAGTCCAATTCAAAATATGACTAAAAGTGATCAAGTAATAAAATCTCTATGCATATCCATATTTATGCAATTAATTTAGCTGTTTATACAGTGAGCGCCACCTGCCCTTCCTTAAATATTTTATATATATAATATTTTTTTATTATTATTTTTTGTTAATATTTATAAGACTTCCAAAGATCACCAGAGCCTGTGGGGTATCATAACACCGTGTTGCTTCATGTGCTGGTACTTCAGAATGCTCATTTATGGCACATTTATGGGACTTCTCACATAAATTTAAGAAAATATTAGTTGCCAATGTCCCAAGATATTTACTTGTAGATCCAATTACTGGTCAGAAGGGGTAACTGTCACATCCAGCACGCTGACTCAGAGCACACTCAAACAGCCATACACGGAAGTGTTTTTCATGTATGAGATTGCCCTTTTTTGACAGCCAGGACATAGTCTATCAACACACTGAACATTATTTCTGCATCTCTCCCTCCTTGTCAGATTTTGTGATGGTTGGTTAGTGACATTGGACATGTACTGACGATCTCTGCTCTCTTGACTTCCTTGACTTTGTAGTGTAGTGGTGCAGTGTAGATGGTGCAGCCAGTCAAACATGTCATTGTAGGTTATCAGCTAACAGCCGCCCCAAATAGGTAGGTCCCAGTGTGCAGGGTGGGGAATATGGGGGTGTAATGTGTATATTAGACTTTTACTAATGGGTTCATGTAGCTCCTACAGTGTATGTTGTTAAAATTGCATGTCATTTTGAAAATGGAGATTTGGAGTTGTAAGAGGGCACATCCCATTCAGCTGCACATTTTATACAGTGACTGCAGAAATTGTTTAAATAAGAGACCAACATTGCAGTTGGTCCTATACTGGGGTGCCAGTCCTTCCCAATAAATCCTGTTTTCACTAAACCACACACAGCGATTTAGAGTAGCCAACCCAACTACAGTGGAAAGAAAGACAGCATTAGCAAAGCACGCAAATTTCACACAGATGGTAATTGGAGTTTGGACGAAAGTTGGAAGAAACCTGTTTTCAAAATATTATTTATTTTTGGTATCCATTCATGCAAATGTTAAGGAAATGTAATGAAGACGTCTTTGATTTAAATAATCAGTTTAAAAAGATTTATCGGCAGGGACAGGAGCGCAGCATGTGCACTCAGAAAAACTCAAAAAAAGGAAAATAATATGTGTGTATGACCTTTGGTTTCTACATGTATATGAACATTGTTTTTGTATTGCTGTGTAATTTGCGAGACAGTTAAATACCTGAGGGTATGGTACTTGGATTTACAATCACATCGTGCTGGAAATGGTGTGCATTTAAGCATGAACTGTCCCTGTGACGACTGTAGGTGCAGGAAACTATATTGACACAGTCAAACATAAAGCATCCATAGACTTTCTAATATCCCCTTTTCTTCCAATGTCTCAGGTTACAACCACTGCTTCAACTATATGTTTAACTATCTGAATTGTCTTATCTGAATTGTTGATTTGCACAGATATCTGTTTGCCCATAGTGTTTCTTTTCAAACCTCAATTCTCAATAGAGCTGCCTGCTAATACAGAACTACATAAGAAAACACACAGGAATAACACACAAGCACGCACTGACATACATGTGACTAAGTTATTGTTTGCCTGCAGAGGAGGGCTGAGTTACACACTTGAACCATTCTTCTGTTCATGCTCATTTTCATGTTCAATTACCACTCTGCCCCTTGCAGTACAATAACTCCAAGTCACTGAATGAATGAATGACACTGCAAGTTTAAAAAGGTCAAAAAGGCTCAGGCAATGGATTACAGACGTAGTCTGTAAAAAAGACTAATTACAGGACATCAATAATAGGGGCAACCAAGAGACCTATAACCAAGGTTAATAGATAAAGGCACTGTGATTCTATAGTGTAGATGAAAGTGACCCTTTCTGTGAAGATCAGGTGAACCACATGCAAGTCATAAAGCTTATTTTACTTTTACTGATAGTTATATTAGCTCTGAATTCAGATTAAACATAATTGTAGTGTATAAATTGAATGAGGCAAAAACTGTGAAGTTTGTGACACCTCTTAGACTATCCTATATTTCTGCATAAATATGACCTAAGAACATAATAAAGCTGTTATGCAAGTCCTAATATTAGATAAAGAAAATCCAATTTAACAAAAATATTAAACTCAATCATTTATTTACTGAGCAAAATGATCAATTATTACATTCTATGAGAGGCACATATGCAGTGTATAATATTTTGCTTTCAGTGTCTAATGTGACCTCCTTGTCCAGCCATAACACTGTTAACATTTTGACAACTGTTGATCAGACCTCACAGACTATTAAATGCCTTACTTTTGAAGTGATCTTTGTAAGGTATTAGGTACAAAAAAACAAGAATAGATTGAATAGTGTCAGAAGTGCAGTCTAGATTCATGTAATGAAGCAGGTAATCTAAGTTGGGACACCTGTATTAATTGAACCTTTACGAATTACCTGTATAAAAGACACCTGTTCACACACTCAATCAATCCCACTTGTTTGAAGTTTACCATCTGTATGATCCAGCATGAAACTCCGGCAGCATTAACTATAGCAACTAGAAAGAGGAGAACCACATGGTAACTCAGCCAAGAGAAATCACATAGGACAACAGCAATCCTGAGTGATCGTACGAATGAGGCACAAAGACAGCAACCCAAAATGTCTTTAGAGCACCAGATAACAATAAATCTCTTTGTCTATGAACCTCCAGCTCTGTCATTAGTCTAAGTCAAAGATGCACGAGCCAGGATCAGGAGGCTTGAAACCCGGCACAGCCAAACCATCCGCCAGACACTACTGGCCAAAGGTCAGAGCATGACAAGGCGGGCAGGCCAGACATGACCCCAGAATCTGGCGCGAGTTCTAAATCAAACACTTTTGCAACTAAGAACTTAAGCCTTAAAATTTCGGAGAGTCTGCATCTTTGTCTAAAGTGGGGAGTTTATTCCATAGTTGGGGGGCCATGTACAAGACAGCTTTTCCCCCTGCTGTGACTTTTTTAAATTCTAGGAACTAAAAGAAGTCCTGCACCTTGCTAACGCAGTAGATGAGCTGAATTGTAAGACTCTAAGAGTTCATTTAGATAATATGGGAAGAGGCCATGTAGAGCTTTATATGTTACAAGAAGTATTTTATAAGCAATGGTAACCAGTGTAGAGATGACAGAACATGGCTGTTATTAGAAAATTGTCTAGTTCTAGTTAGTACTTGAGCTGCTGCATTTTACATGCTCAGTACATATAGATATTTACTAAAACATCCTGCAAGTTTCTTACTTAAACCCAACAAGCGTTACAGTAATTCAACCTCAAATTCATAAATGCATGAAAAAGTTTTTCTGCATCTTGAAAAGAAAGGACTTAAACTTATTTTTAAGTTTAGCAATATTATAATAATATTACATTATATATAACTGGATGTTTCCCAACAACCTCATTTGTATAATGCAATTAGCTTTGCTAATTAATAAGAGTCTCCAGATACAGTTTGTGGGGTGTTGTGTTCAGCAAGAGATACACATCAAAAAGATAAACAAAGGTCAACTCCATGATTTCTGAATGTCTGATACTGAAGATTATAGGTAACAAACAACTGGTTTGTTATTGATTTATTAGTATATGTGCAGATTTTTATATTGTATTGTAGTATTTATATTTTTGGTTATTCATATTCTTTGGAGGGGAATGTCCAGAAAGAAAAGATAATGGATATGTCTTGTTCAATGAGCTCAAATTAGACTCCCTGATGCTATTCCAAGAAGCTATTAGGCTGTAATGAGTTTCTTGTCACTCCTATATGCAGTGGGTGGGTCATTTTATAATATCCCATCACTGTCACATGCTGTACACACTGCTTGCATTTGCATAATACCCTGTACAGCACAGTACATATACTAGGGGCCAAAACACCCAAACATTGCATTTTCAAAGCATTTCCACTGGTCTCAGAAAGTATGTTAAAAACAAAACATGTATTACACTAACATCACGGTAAGTTCTTTATGGGCTGGAATGGTTTTGTATTCAAGGGATAGCAACATTTATCTCAAATGTGATTACAAATTTTTTGAAATATTTATTACATTTCTATTTTGCTTGTCAGTCAGCCTAGGAACAACTGCATAAATTTTCACATTTTCTACCGCATCCATGCTTTCATGCAGGTACACCTTCATGCAAGGGTTTTTTTTTTTTTTTTTGATAAATGGCAGAATCTGTAATGCTTATTACATTTCCCCTGTTGAGTGTGTAAAGGGAAAAGGGTGAGAGAAAGCAAAACAGGATAAGACAGGGACAAATTTCTATTTGTGTGTGTGTGTGTGTGTGTGTGTGTTGCTCAAAGTTTCTATATCATTATAAGGACCAAATAACCAACTATCCTCACAAGGATGGAAAGTCTCTTTCAGAATCCACAGAAACAAACTACTCCCACAGAATTTTAACCGATTCGAAAAGATCCATATCATTTTCAGAATTCTATTCTACATGTAACCACCATTCTTACGCTTGTTAGGTTATACACTATACATGCAAACCTTAATTTAATTCTCAAAATCATGTTCAATAAACATGCTTAATATGATATTTGTCCCCCTTGCTGCTCCAAATTTCACTCTCCTAAGCCAGTTTTCCACTAGTGCTTGACATGGCTCTGAGATTGGGTATCATGTTGAACTGATATGTAGCCCAACTTCGAAGCCAACTATTATCTTAGCAGATGAAATCTTGTTATTCTGATGAGTTTAGAGGAGGAGTCTGATAATGGTGAGGTGTACATGATGCATTTAATTTTTTTCTAACTTATTTTAAACCTCTATTGGTTAATATTCATCATCCTTGTTATAATAAATAATAGGGTAATAGCTGTAAAAACAATGAAACAGATTTATACATTTAATCAAGGCAAATATCACACACTGTCCTTGTCAGCCTTGTACTGTTTACAGAGTACTGTACTATCTTGACTGGTTGCAAATGCAAACATAGTCTTAGCACCTCCAGATACTCTTGTGGAAAGGAAATGTGGGGAAATGGAATTTGGGAGCTATTCTATCAATGTAAAGAAACATAGAGGTATCAATTCATTTAGACACTTACATACAGTATTTATTATACCACAGTTCAATCCTGCCATCTTATTTGCTCATAGATGTTCTAGGAGTGCCAGTATTGCATAATAATGGAACTCTGACCGAATACAGCACCCCGGGAAAAATGTAATGTGAGATTTTTTATTAAAACTGGAAATTGCTTCACAGTCTTAATGTAAACAGTTGTACTGTGAATTTTTGATGGTAATTTGGCCACTTCATGGTTCCACTGTTAAGTTTCGTAGTACAATTATGAACTTGGTTGACTATGAATTGGCCATTAATTTTTTCCAAATTCTGTTATGGATTTTGATATTAATTTGGCCACTTTAGGATTGTCTACTGTAAAATTTCACAGTACATTTTTTCCTAAGCATTATTAGATTTGTACAAGTAAAATTAATTATAATGAAGTTAAATAAAAACATATTAATTGAAATTTGGAAGATTAAGCTGTTAACGACCAACCTGCAATTATTGTAAATGGAAAGTCAGAGAAACAATGTCAGTACAGTAAATCAAATAGCTCCTAATTGATTCACAGCTAAGATGAAGTGCAAATATATTAAAGTCATTTTACGTCATATCAATAAAAATGAACTGGATCAGCTTCTACATCATTTTTATGGATCAGTCAGAAATGGGAAATGAAAGTTTCATTTAGCTTGATCACCTCTGTTCTTTCCTGTTTCCATGAAGATGTTGTTTGCTGGTGTTAAACTCTTCTTTTGTCATTATGCAGCTGATCAGAGGTTCATGGATCTGTCAAGTCCAGCTTTTAACTCAACAAATCTGATGATGCCCTATAACTCTCTCCGTACATTTCTGACTGATAATATTAATAAATTAATGTTTATCAATCATTATATATGTTTATTTTCTGTATAATAAACATTTATTGTGAAATTATGTTAACAAAGTATAATGATGCTAGAACAAAATTCTATCTTATATATTAATAAACAAATCATTTTTTTCTGTATATGTTATCATAGAATCTAACAATAATATGCAATAACAAAACTGTGGTATAATTGCAACAATGGGCTAAACAAATGGGCCAAACATTACATTAAATAACTAAAAAATCTTAATATTAAACTTTTCCTGACACTAGCAACACAATATTGGTCAGATAATTAGCCAGAAATAAGGTCTCCTAAGACTTGTGCCATAAATTGCAACTGCCACTTACTATTATTATTATTATGATCATTATATTATCAATGATTTGGGTATTATATTATATTATTACGACCATCCAGAGTAGGATCATTCTGTCTGCACACTCTTTTTAATGCTGGTTTGCTGGATGTGATAAATATTCTTAGAATAATAAATGTACTTGCTTTACACTGCTGTTAGTGAGTTAATCCATTGACAAGCTTTGTTTGTGGACATCATACTCAGATTAGCATCCCTTGCTGTGGGCTGCATTTGACTGTGTCAGTGAGCAAATGCTTGATTTGCTTGCTTTCTAGCTTGTTTGTATGTGTGTGGGTGAGTGAATAAAGAGAACATGAATAAATGTGGTGTTGAGTCATAGAAAGGGATACTTAGGACAAACTAAAGGCCTGCAGCCCTTTAAAATGAGCCACAATGTCCCAAGAAAACATTTTCCTAGAAGAGAAAATAAGAAGTTTACAGATGCCATCAATTGAACATCAAGGCCATTCACAATGAAAATGCTTGACCAGCCTATAACCAAAGCTGAAGAATTTACTACAGTGGTAAAAGTCTTTCATGGAATATAATTGAAGGCTAGCTGCATGCAAATAAATGGAGGGATATATGATATACGACACGGATGTGAAAGAGTGCTCGTTGAGCTGTTTGTATTGCAGTACTGTGTTGTGTTATAAATATGAGATCATCCGTTTAGAAGGCAGATAGTTTCAACCACTGGAGCTGTTAGAAGCATGGATTGAACACTATATTGCCTAAAGTATTCACTCACTCATCCAAATCATTGAATTGAGTTGTTCCAATCACTTCCATGGCCACAGGTATATAAAATTAAAAACAAGCACCAAGGCATGTAGACAGCTTCTACAAACATAAATAAATATTTATTTATTTATGAAGTCAACTATCAGTGGTATTATAACAAAGTGAAAGAAGCTGGAAATTACAGCTGCTCAGCTGTAAAGTAGTAGGTCATGTAAAATGACTGAGCAGGGTTTGGTGGATGGCGCAAAAGGTCACCAACTTTCTGCAGAGTCAATCTCTACAGATCTCCAAACTTCAAGTGACCTTCATATTAAATCAAGAACAGTGTATAGTTTTCATCAACAAGCATCTGCAGCCAAGCCTTACTTTATTAAAGCGAAATGCCAATATGAAGTGGTGTAAAGTATCTGGACTCTAGAACAGTGGAGATGTGTTCTTCAAAGTAAAGAATCACGTTTCTTCGTCTGGCAATCTGATGGACAAGTCTGGGTTTGACAGTTTGGAGGGGAGATTAAGGTGTGGGGTTATTTTTTAAGAGTTGGGCTCGGCCACTTAGTTCCAATTAAAGAAACTCTCAATGGTTCAGCATACCATGACAATTTGGAAAATTTAATGCTCCCAACTTTGTGGGAACAGTTTTGTTATGGCTCTATCCTGTTTCAACATCGCTGGAATAAATCAAGTTCCATAAAGACATGGATGTGGTGTGGAAGAACTTGACTGGCCCTGACCTCAACCCGAGGTCACACCTTTGGTATGAATCACAATGGAGACTGTGAGCCAGGCCTTATCATCCAACATCAGTGTCTGACCACACAAATAAGCTTCTGGGAGAAAGGTCTAAAAATTCAAACTAACACATTGTTTAACAAACTGAGAGGATTAGCTAGGCTAAAGCTAATAGAGATGCAGCAGTAACTCTAATAACCAGTCATTACAACTGAGATATGCAAAAAAGCATCCATGAGTGCATCAGGAGACCAGATGGGGGACCAGATAAGAACAGACAACTGAGGCTACAACTTGCACGAACTTACCAAAATACAATAAAACAATAAAAGATTAAAAGCAAAATGTTGCCTGTTGGCTGTTAGTGGTATAACTAGATGGATGATATTTTCTTAGCATACTTAATACCTACTGATCATCATTTAAACTCCACATCTTACCTGAGTATTCCTGCCATGTCCATGCCTTTACAACCACAGTGCACCATCTTCTGATGGCTACTTCCAGTAGGATAATGTGCCATGTCACAAAGCTCAAGTCATCACAAACTGAGCTTTGAGCATTGTTCAGTCTTATATGACTTTACAGGGCAGGTGTTGATCACTAAAGCTGATTAGCCTTGAATCACTCTTTGAAGCATAGTTTCACAAGTTTCAAAACTCATCACAAGCCAGCTATATATGTGAGCGACATTGGGGTAGTATTAGCTTTTGCTTTAAGCTTTGATTTCTTCAGCTAAAGGACCAACACAGTCACATGTGCACCCACTGCTATCTACTGGAGTCCATCAAGAAGAAAAACTTGGGTAGTTCATAATGCATCCACTCAACTGTGTTTGAAACTAAGCAGAACTCTTTCTCACTGCCTTCAACTGTACTCTCCTTGGAGGCTTTGTTGCCCTGTTTCACATGCTTTTCTCCTTTTGCTGTTGCAGCTCTGCTGTCACTTCCTCAGTGTTCTTAAGAGACCATTTTTACTCTAGGGTGTGATGTGGAAGCTGTTGTTTGGCCCTTTTGGGCTCAGTCAGAAGAGGAAGCCACAAATTAGTGCAAAGAAATACCTCCTTAGCTTCCTGCTGCATCTGTTCAATCTTGACTTCAGAGTCTAAGGTGTTGGCCAAGAATGGAACAATGGCGATAATCATCCACAGTACCTAAGTTCTTATCTTCCTCTGCAATATCTGCAGTCACAACAGCACTCCTCCCATGTTTTAGGTACCTGCAGTTCTAGTAAATGGGCCTTTAGACACTTGAAGTGCTAGCTCAAGCGCCCAACTGTGAGATCTTAGCAAAAATTGGATTTGAATTACAATCTTCTGTGCCTTATGACATTTATCAGATTGTTTCCTGAAGGTGAAACTAGCATTGTTTCAAAACTTTTGTGAATATGACACAAAAGATCAACATTTCAACTTTTATTTCCAGATATTTACATCTGGATCTGATACACAGTTCTGAAGGTAGCACCTTTTGTCTGAACCCACCAATTTTTATTGTGAGCAATGATATTGTGAGTATGGTATAGAACAAGTGACCGTAAAGTGTGTTTAGTTGCCCAATAGCAATAGAACATGAGAGGAATTGTGTTGTCGTGAATCAGGCAATATCACCGCTGTGAATTGTTAGTTGTTGTAAAACACAACATCAAGTGTTCTATTGCTTTCATACAATAGTTTTTACGTTACGTTTTAAGTTTTGAAAATAGCCCTTGAATTTAATACTGAATGTGATTTCATGCTGAAAATACCTTTCGTGAAAACGTAGGTCCACAACAAGTGTGTTGTTGCTATGCAACAGTAACAGTTCTCTACCCAGCATTAACGCTTGAAGAATTCGGCCGGATTGACCTGCATATACCTAGATATATTGAGTGCTTTTCAATTGAACGTTGTGTAATTGCCTAAAGGCTACTTAAAACGTCTCAAAAGACTGTTGTTATTGACAAATAATAGTCGCTAGATGGCGATTTTTGCCCGTAGAAAGTACATTGGTTATGGTAAACGCTTATGGAAAGCATTTTCTCTCTTTCATTATTTAGCATAGTGTTATTTATTTATTTGTTTATTTGTGGCAAAACATGTTTCCAAAGGCATACATTATGAACACACTATACATTGGAGAGTACCCTAAGTGTCATTAAAAAAAGCATGCTACTGTTAGGAGACCTATCTCACGCTTCCGTGCGAGCCACCATCCTCACCGACTGCCGTTACAGCCCCCAGTCCCGTAACAGCTACAAAAGGTTTAATTAATTATTTAAGGTTTAAACTTTAGAATTCATAGAAACAGCCATGCTGCTAACATACATATAATTAATTGCTTCTCATCCAGTCAGATTGTGAGGTTAGAACTAACTATTGTACAGTTTGTAACTGTTGGTTAACATTCCTGGTTTGATCCTGACAAGAGTTTCTGCATGGGTTCACTCTGGGTACTTTGGTTTCCTCTGATATTCCAAATATGTGTGCCAGGTGTGACAGAGAGAGACTCCTTGTGGTGCTTTCAGCCCAGGTTACATGTCCTAAACTTATGGAACAATGTTCCACAGTCTTTCTGACGGCTTTAGTTATCTCACTTGCTTCTGTCTCTTCCCATAATGCCAGACTGGCTCAATGTTGTTGAGATCAGAGCTTTGTGGGACTGTTTTTCTTGTTCCTCTTTTTTTGCCTGGGATGGTTATTTTGACTTAGTGTGTTTGGGATCATTGCCAAACACAGTCTGCCTGTATCTCAGCAGGGTGGAGCCTTTAATTCTGACCAAATCACCAACTACATTTACAGAAACTCTAAATTTGTTTACGGTTGAATGCAGACACTGAACCATGTATTGCTCTCTATCCCTTTGGTGTGCTAACTGCCTTCATTTATAGCCAAAACAGTTTTACCCAGATCACCAGCTGTCATTGTGCTGCAACCTAGTTGTAGTGTTATTGAGTATAGTTGAGTCAATTGGATTTGTTTATGCCTCTAAAAAATGACTTTTTAGTCACAAATGTTCATGAACATCAGTTTTAAAAGGATAGATCTGAAATAAAGTGTACCAGAATCCCTATGTTGTTCCCTAGTGCTAAGCTGATAGTCTTGCAGGACAATTGGTAAAGTATACCTGAGGTACTTTAAGTCTTAAGTGGGTTCTGTGGTTGACCATTGTATTTCTTGTTTTCCAAAACTTTTGTGCTTTTGCAAAATAGCTTGGACATTACAAATGCAGACACCTGCCTGCTACAAATTGTCATGCAGGATAATCATGCTGTGTCATATATCTGACCCACTCACACAGCTGCTTCTGTGTCAGTTAATCAGTTTGGATCAATATACACAATGTCCTGACGGTACATTTTTTAAAATTTTGCACTGCACTATATCACCAAGTCCTGAAGTTTTTGTATTTAAAAGTATTATGTTACGTTTGCATAGTTGTGTATTCAAGGATAGGCTCTGGACACCCCCACACCCCTGATCAAGATAAGTCGGGGTACAATAAAAAAAAAAAAAAGGTATGTCTATTAATATTTGTATCGTTTTATTGGTGACTCTACTGTAGGCATACCCTACATTATAAAGTCAATTTTTAATTCTCCAATTGTAGTATTTAACTGATTTTTGCTACCCTTTAACATCTTCATGAACATTTTTCTAACATTTCTGTTGTTTGGTGTGGAGACTCTACCTTACTGAGTCAGGGAGGCAAAAGAGCACCTTCATACAATACAATGTAATACATTAATTATTAATAATGAACAATATGATGTTAATTTATCTTAATGTATTAATGCTGGATAGCTAATGACTGTTTTTGCATGGGTTATCTACACTATGTGCATTGTAATGCAGATTTTGTCATAAAGACACCATTCATTACTGTCTCACACTGCTAACATCATTACTCATGTCATATTAATGTCATTAACTAAGTGGACTTTTATAGATTTTGACTTTGCAGGACCAATATGCAGACGCTGGCCACTCCCCAGATCCATGTGACTTGATTAAAATTGTCAGTCATTTGAAGGCACCAATCAGTTTATTTTCTCCCTATGTCTCTCTCTTTGAGCCTTGGCAACAAGTCTGTGAGTGTGAGCTTTAATCATACCACTAAGCAGCCAATTCAAGGATAATGTGCAGGCACACACACACACACACACACACACACACACACACACATTATCACAAGCAATCATGCAAGCACAGCTTGCACTTGAGCCACACATTTGCAAACATATCTGTTAAAAACAGCTTGTGGCAAAGTGAAATGCCTTCTTGATATATGGTGATAAGAAAACAAAGAAATACAAGTGTCTACAATTAAGTTATTTTTAAATGTAGAATAAGAAAACTTCACAAGAAATCTTCACCCAACAAAGTAAAGATCCATTAATGAGATAAGCAATGTATCAATTCTATCAATGTTCATAAGAAACAGAGGCATTTGTCTATTATCACCCATCCTGAAAAGATCTCACTGGTGTTGTGTAAACAAACTTGTTGCGATGAAGCCCCAAACAAGTCTTAGTCCTGAATATGGGCTTGAGCCAAGGGGGAAAGTGCTTTCATTAAACTCTCACTTACAAGTCATGTCTAAAGCTGGCATTAAATCTGTGAAATGTACTAAAACTATCCCAGTATCATGAAAACATCACACCAACCATACTAATATCCTGTATTGTTGACCATCAGTCCCACTAATCCAGCATCCCATACTCATGCCATCATACAAGGTTCCCATAATAGTGATCATCACATCGATCAGACCAAAATCCCATGCTGGTGACATCATACCCCCACACCAGTGCCCCATACTGGAATATAATATGCACACAATGGTTTTAAACGTCTATGTACAGAACTTACTCAGAAATGGCAGAGGGCAGGTGTTAGTGCATATTAACACACAGTGAGATTGTTACGAGATATGGTGTTTTTTTGCGCCAACGGGGCAAGCATGCAGAGAGAGCACGACGTGGGACGTCTCCCAAGTGATGAGGCACGGAGGTTGTCGTAATGCCAGAGGACAAAAGTGAGCTCAAATGCCATACCGGGGCACGTATACCTCAAACACACAGTCGTGTGGCCACTCTGCCGGGGCGTGTCTCATTACGAGAAGGCAGCCGGCTGGAGTGAGGCTCAAGAGAGCGCAGAGGGCGCCGGTGCGCCAGCAAGCCATGCCGGGGCGCCTATTATTCGAACGCGCACCGGGTGGCCAGTCTGTGTCTCATTTCGAGAGGGCAGCTGACCAGAGTGAGGCTCAAAAGAGCACAAAGGTGCCGAAGCGCCAGGGGGCGAGCGTGAGCTCAGGCGCACGTGTGGCCCGAAGATCCCAAGCCAGGGCGCGTCCCATTCAGGACTAGCAGCCGGCTGGAATGAGGCTAATTCAGTACCGACAATGAAGGAGCGTAAGCTCAGGCGTTCGAGGAGCGCACGCATCCATTGGCACTAAAAAAGCCCCCGGACGTTACCACTATCCCTAAAGGTGTGCGCTAGGGCGCGAGCGTGCCGGAGATCGAACGACGATAACAATGACCTGTCCCCGAACAGCGCTGAAACCCACACCTAAATAGCACGAGAAGCAGCTGTTAGGAATTAGGTCGCCGATTGGATAGTGGATATAAACCGCCTCACCGATGGCTCTGTAATGGCAACCAGTGAGGACAACTGAATGCTCCATGGCGAAAGGTACAAACCCTAACAGAGATGATGGCTTTTGGATTATGGCTTGGTGTCAAGAAGGGCTTTTTGCCTAAAAACACTGCCATGAATGAGGAATGGTATCAAAACATTATCCAAGTGCAAATTCTCTCAAAACATTGAAATTTTGGGTTCATGGCCAGGAAACTCCACAGATCTCAATTTTATTGATAACCTGTGATCAATCCTCAAAAAGAGGGTAGATAAACAAAAACCCAGAAACTGTGAACAACTCCAAACACTGATTAAGCAGGAATGGGGTTTTCCCAGAAGCTGATATCCAGCCTTCTTAAAAAAGAAGGGTCAGCACTGTAAATAGCCACAAAAAGTCTTCGCATATTTTGATGTATTTGTCAATAAAAATCATGTTAATTGTACTTCAAATGGTTCTTAAAACCTAATGCTGCAACCTTGTGAAAAACAAAATCTGTGCCACTTTCAAAACTTGGCCATGTCTGTGGAGTCACCATTATCTGACTCCTACTGTCCAGGTTCCTGCTATGACATATGGGATCATTCAATGTCATACCCTGCTGTTCACTACTTGCTTCTTACCTGCTTTGAGTTTTTAAATAGAAATTAAGCCTGTAGTGTCCACTGTGTGAGCTGTACCCGTATCACAGTGCTGGCTCGTGGAACCCATGCACAGGTGCTTGTGTGCTGTGACCATTACTACCTGCCAAACGGTTGTCAGACTCAGTGGTGCTTGAGAGTGTCACCATCCTCCATCACGAGCATGTCTGTTATATTGGCCTCCACAACTCTGTGTGTGTTGTTTGTCACAGAGATTGGCTGTCAACTCCAAAAGTGGGTTTGCGTGTGCTTTTAGTGTGTTAATGTGTCACACGCAGTAGGAGTCAGGCCACATCTGTGCTTGCCATAAAAAACAAAAATGCATTAGCATGAGTGTAAATCAGCTCCTAAAATGCAGGGACTGTTGACATGAACAGTGCTATCTCACGTAGGTAAAGACATTTTTTATGACTGTGCAGTTTTATTTACCGATTACTTGTCGATAGTTCCATATTTGTATAATGATAACAGAGTGCTGAAGATGTTGTTAATGCTTTATACTACATTACAGTAATTAAGAGCACTATCCCTGGATATGGACCCAGTTACAGGAACTATTAACCCAGCTAATTATTTTATAGACGATTAATGTTGTGACGTGATTAATAAAGAGGCTATTTGTTCTTTTTATTGGTGAAGAATTGCCATCTGCTGGACATGAGTAGTACTACAGGTTCATCAAGCTTACGGCAAATGGTTGCTGATGATACTGGCTAATGGCCTTCTCGTGTTTTCCCTTCGAATATATGTACGCATAGCCTGCTGAAACACTTCATTTAAAGTGAACTGGCCTAATGGTGTCTATTAAAAGCTTCTTGTCAGGCCTTACTGATCTTTATGGTTTCCAAGAGTACACAGAGTGCTGCATTGTAACAGAATATTTCCCAGTTCTATTTTAAACGTTATATCAGTGCTGCCCTGTTTCCCTGTATACAAACCATAGTGCATCATTGCAGATTTAAGTTTCACAGAATTTCACTGAATCGTTAAACTCAGAACTTGTTTCCTTTATATTCTTGCCATACCAAAATCTCATTTGAAAATAACAACAAAAAAGCAATTAGGTAACAGCCACGAGTTATGTAAGTGGTTATGAAACTTTTTATCAGCTGTATCACAATACGCTGCTAAAATGCATTAATGTGTTGTAATAAATGATGGGGTTACACCTCACAGTTCCCGAGCCACAAGTTAAACACTTTCTTTGGACTATAAATTGGACTTAATTTGTAACCTGAATCACCCTTACAGACTATTACAAACTGAGATTTTTCATTTGTACTATGCTACTTCTAAAGATGGATGGTGTAGAGGTGCAGTTATAATTTAAAATTCTAATAGGAACAAAAAAGTGTCTTTAAATTAACTTCAAATGTTGCTGCAGTAATAGATTCCAAACAGCTCCAACTCTAATCAGATGAGTCTAATTTCCATATTTTACTTGATAATTTCAAATGAGGGCACCTCACAGCGGGTTTAATCCCAGGGTGGAACGGTCTGGGTCCTTTCTGAGTCCCCCCAGTGTATGAGTGGGCTTCCTCCCACATTCCAAAGACATGTATATTAGGTTAATTGGTGTCTCTAAAGGGGCCCTTAGTGTGTGACTGTGTGCATGACTATTTGTGTATGTGTGCCTTATAATGGATTGGCGTCCCGTCTAGGGTTGTTCCTGCCCTTGTGCCCATAGTTGCTAGCTTGCTGGCCCACAACCCCGTGTGGATTAAGTGGAAGATAATGAATAAATGAATAACAAAAGTATTTCTATCTAAAAACCAAAGTCTGTCATTTTTCTGTGTCTAAGTAACTACCTTACCAGTCATTTGCTTACTTGCTTGTTAGCTCACCTCTCGACTAGAGACTGTTGATGTGTCGCTTGATGTGTTTACTTGTGTTTGTGTATTGTGTATTTTTAACAAATAATGGTGAAAATGGTGTTTGCAAGTGTATGTGCATGCACTATTGAGAAAAAAAAATAAAATGCCCTTATCTTAAGGTTATATAATAGGTATATAATATTACCATTACGGTAGCCTACTGTTCCCTTCATTCTGCACTACATAATGACAAAGTAAAAACAGAATTTCTTAACATTTTTTGATAAGGAAGTATTTAAATATTGCATTGACATAAATATTCAGACCTTTCACTCAGTACTTAGTTGGTAGGTCCCTTTGGCAGTGATTACAGCCTCCGATCAACTTGGGTATGATGGACCAAGGTTTGCACATCTGGCTTTTGGTTTGATTGGGTTCAAAAGTCAGGGCTAGACAACTGTAGTATATTCACAGAGTTGTCACTAAGCCACTGTTATTTTGGCTGTGCATGGTGGATCATTCTCTTGTTAGAAAGTGAACTGCCGGCCCAGTCTGAGGTCCTACACGCTATGGATTAGGATTTCATAAATAATATCTCTAAACAGCTTTCCCTCCCTGTTCCAGCTGCAGAAAACAAAAATCATTGAATGTATGGCTGTGCAAACATGAGACTCCGACACTGAATATCTCTAACTCTTGAAAAACGAAAACTGTGCTTAATAATAGAGTAGTACAGTACTATTTTATAGTATAAATAACACTAATAATAATAATAAGTTACATTTTCACAGTACCCAAGGTCGCTTTACACAGAAAGTACAAAGAAAATAATACAGTGAACAAACACATCAGACCGAAACAGACTGAGATAGAGAGAGAAAGAGAAAGATAATTAATTGTTGGGTCAAAACAAAGCTTTCCAATTTTGATACATCAACAGGCATGGTCCAAATCTTGAGCGTTTACCTCAATCCATATTCTATAGGCTACACAGCATGAAGTCAGTGATTGCTGTGTTTTTTTATTTATTTTTTTATTGATAAATGGCTCGATGACAGCATTATGGACAGCTATTCAACTGGATGGACTAATTTTACTTATTTAGTAGCGAAGCGGGATGATTTGGGAAGGCGGGTTTATTTCAACAAATAACAGTATTGAAATGCTGTTGTTGTCTTGAGCTGGAGGATAGATAATGACCATTTTATTTACAGAGGGAAATCATCACCACTTCATGAACTAAATGTGGCTATAAGCTAACTTAAAGCTAATTTCATTGTTACTGGAGACAACACTGCCTAACAACATCACCTCCAGCACAACCAGTCCTCCCAAGGGCTGTGTGCTCAGTTCGCTGCTGTTCACACTGTTGACACATGACTGTGCTGCAAAGTCCAGTTAAAACCACATGACAACATCTTTTTGGGCCTCATCAGCAAGAACGATGAGTCAGCATAGAGGAAAAAAGTTTACAACGGCTTTTGGATTAGTGCATAAACTACAATTTACCTCCATGTGTGGACCTTAGGAAAGTCTGTGCTGTCTGTGCTATGCCCCAATAAATCATTGCAGTGCCCCCCTAAAAGCAGGACAGTACTGGAGGCATTATGACAGTCATAAATATTTCAGTTACTGGATTGCTGAAAATACAGGACACATGCAAATTTACTGCAGGCTCCTGTCCCTTAGTTTAGCATCCATCCTTATTGTATACAGTAAAGCAATCAGTCCTGTATTTTTATGCAACACTGTTAATTGTAGATCATCATTAGAGTAGTTATCATGCTTTTATGGCTAAGTTTACTTACTACATTATAAAAACGTGGGTAAAACCAAACCAGCTTTAAAAGAGTCCAAAATCAGTAGAATACAGTCTAGCTCCAAGTGTGACAGCATGTCAGCTTAATCACTGTCCCAGTTTAATGTGTATGGGATACCTGAGAGTCAGTCCTGTGCTGGTAATTAATACATTGTGGAGTGAAAGCAGTTCCTTTTACCTCAGACTTCCTGTGAGGTAGATATGGGTTGTTGTTGTTGTTACAATACGGTGGTAATATTTTCCTGAATACACGGCTCACAACACCCTGCTTAGTGGATATTTCATTTTGAAATATATTCCATAATTTTTGTGAGCAGTATATTATCTAATAGGCCAGCAAAAATGACTAACCTAATCAGGTAGAATGCATTATCAATTCATTGGAAGCTAATAATTATGCTTATAATATCCAATCCATTCTCACGTTAGACTGATTTAACATTACAGATGTAGTTCAGTCTTTTTAGTTTAAATATGCTGCTCACAAAAATTGGGCGATATTTCATTTTGAAATACCCCATAACGTATAAACTTTATGGGCTTAATTAAAAAAAAAAAAATCCTTATTTGTCCATACTGGATCTGGATCTGGCAACCCTAGAGACTAATAATTAATTTTAAGGTGATTTAGAGCTAGTTTTAGGGTAAAAGAAAGCCAGAGAGCACAGCAGACAAGGTAACGAGAACCTATAGACACATGTTTTGACCACCAAGTGTATAAGCTACCAAAATAAATATTAGCTATATTAAACTGATTAAAGAGGCGATATACAATGGTGCACTACAATTGTTCAGTGTTTTATCTACTGTCAGGCAGGTGCAGGAAATTCTAGCTTATTTGTCTGAAGGATTCAAGGAAGTGGAGATCCCATGGTTGTTTGGTCAATTCAAATTGTATGGCATCAGTATTATCCGGCTATCATTAACTGCTAATGAAAAGAAGACGTAATTTCACAAGTAATTTTATGAAAAGGCAAGTGAGCATCAGATGAATATTAATGTATGCTAATGGTGCTGTAAAGCTGGAGAAGTTTAGATTGTTTTTGTTTTACTTGTTCAATGCACATGCACTAAATTAATGTAACAAAAACTACCTTAGTGTTAACTTTTTCTTCATTTCTCATCCATGGCAGAATAATTGCCACTTTAATGTTAAATCACTTAATCTATTTACTTTTTAACAGACATTGCATAAACACTTGTGAATGCACAACTGACTGGGGGTGGGGCTGTGACCCTCCTAATTTTCTACATGCTCCAGTGCAACAAATAATCCAGAAATGACCCTGGACTATATAGAGCATACTGAGCATCACTCACTGGCTAGGAACTTGTACCAACGTGAACCGCAAGTCTCTGCAGAGAATACTTTGAGACCATTACTCAACATAATAGAGTCAAGGCCAATTAATTATGTTGTGCTTTGCTTAACTGCCATAGGTGTTGTTAGCTTCACTTTGGATGTTCAATGTTTGCAAAAATGATATGGAGAACCAGATACCTTTCTGGACTGCTTTCCACAACAATGATCAATATGATTGGCAGTAAAGCAATGAAAAGTAATTGTGATGTTTCTGAAGCCATCAAGTTTAAAGCAAACATAAAAAAAGGAATTTCAGCGCTTAAGTGACCATAAGGGCCCTAATATGTTGATCACAACATTTAGTATTTACACCAAATCCAATAGTTTATTACTTGAACCTAATTCAGAGACTTCCTGTAACATGGGAAACTTCCCTTAGGCTGTCCCATGCATCACACAAACCTAGTCCCCATCCCAAAGATGCTGAGAGTGGGACACCCCTGGTAAGGCTACACTCTAGGAAGCACGTATCTGGAACCAACTGGGGGATACCATTGTAGAGTGGTTTAGCACTCGCAATCTACCCATGTTATTTAATCATGCCTTGTGATGTCGATGTGCCCCCTCCTGTGTTGCACCTCTATTGCTTGCCATTAGATGTGACATGATTTGGGCTGAATGGTGATGGTCCAAAAACATGTAATTGGGAATGTGGTAAAACATACAAAAGTGAATGCACTTTACTACCATTACGTGTGGAGGTACTTGTGTTACATTGTGAGAAGCCATTCATGCTGCTGCAGGTATTGATGAGATGTGGCACTGTGGAAAAGACAATGAATGCTTAAAAGGAAATGACATTTCAGAAAAGCTTACTTTCCACAATCGAAAAGTTGTTTTCTAAAGAATAATCACAGTGATGAACAATCAATATGTCCATCATGCTAAATAACTGGGGACCTCAACTGTTTGAAGCAATTACCATTTATTGAAATGAAGCTCACATGACTGAAAATCTGTTTGAAAATTTACCCACAAGAGTCGAACATTTAAAATAAATAAAAAAGGAAAGGCTACCTTTACAAAGTTATTCGTCTGTTTGTTTTATTGTTGCAATGCTGACTAATTATGTGCTGCTGAACATTGAGTTTAGTCCTTTGCCATTTTTTGCCTGAGTGTACATGAAAAAACAAGGAAGACAAGGTCATGTGATGTTGAAGTACATGTCAGTTTCTAGTCTAAAGACAGGACAGCGTTTAATTAAATAAGTGCATCACCCCAGTACAATAGCAGTCATCCTAGTGCTGTGATTAAAAGTTCTGATATCTAATTCTAATTCTAATTCTGATTCTAATATAAATATTGAGTATGGAGTCTCACCTCTGCAAGTGTCTGCAACCTGTTACTCATAAACAATGTGATTATGGGCACCTGGGATCAAAGGAAGATTAAGCTACAATAGAGTTATCGCCATCTCCATCTGTTTCATTCTGGTGGGTGCCACATGTGATCCAAGCAGGGGAGGGTGGCAGTCCTTTCTGGAAGATTTACTGAATCTTAAAAGCAGTAAACAAGCAGCATCTAGACGATCTGTTGTACGTGGGTTTCTCGTGCATGTTTACATGAATATGCACCATCACTTTATTAGGCACATCGCTTTGTTATTAAACTTCTGGTCCATTTAAATTACACAAACTTTGTATTTTGAAGCAATTTGTATTTCTACAATTACAGACTGCAGCTCTGCTTCTCTACATACTTTGTTCATCCCCTTTACTCTCCAATAGGACCAAACACAGATCAGGTACTATTTGGGTGGTGGATCATTTTCAGTCTTGCAGTGACACTGATGTGGTGGTGTCTTAGTGCTTGTTGAGCTGGTATGAATGGATCAGACACAGCAGTGCTGATGGGAGTATTAAAGCAGTGTTTGTGCACACAATTAGACATATTTAACAAATTGCACGACATTGTAGATGTAAAATCGGCGACAGAATCTCTTCTGTTGCTGCAAAGTAAGTATTAATCATTCGGTGCTCACAGAGTGCTGCCACCAGATGCAGGTGGCTGGATATTTTTGGTTTGTGGGCTATTTTCAGTCTAGCAGTCAGCACAGTATAACAGATTTAAAGAAAATGTGATCACATTGTTCTCCTGTATACAAACACCTGGCGAATTTGTAGATTGCCAGGTGGTCAGTTTGATGCTTTGTCAGCCTGACCACATTTCTCTGAAAGACAGCTGTGCCCTTGTGACTCCCATTCACTGACAATCTAGAAGCTATGAGCATTTGGCCTAGAGAAACAGGCTACAATTCAAATGCCTCTAAAGTGCCATGTCCATGATTCCCTTTTACCTTCAAATGTCCTCCTTACAGTTTCACACAAGTCCTAGTAATGACTGCAATGCAGGGGCAAGAACTGGTTCATTGTATTCAGGTTATGAAAGTACATCTCTATAAGTAAATAATTTAAACAATCATTCTGTCACAGCTCAAACTTTATTTTTCTTAGTCAGCACTAACACTAGGTATAAGCACACTAACAACCCATGCACAATAAATTCCAATTACTATTAAACTTAACTTATTCTGGGGAAAGAAACAAAGGGAAAAAAATAAGATAAGATATTATAGACTACAAATATATATATACACACATATATTAATCTACATTAAGACAAAGACAAAACCCACAATGGACAAGCCAGCAAGGGTAAAGAAAATAATGCAATTTAAAATTCACCCACGTCCACTCTCTTGTCGCGAAACTTATTTCTGGCCTTGGTACGAGCCTTAAATGCAGCAGCATTGTAGAGGTGCTAGGGTGAGAAGAGGAAAAACTGTTTAATACAAAATAGGAGATATCTAATACAAAATAGGAGATATCTAATAGGAGATGTATAATCAATATGTTGCAGCTTAAAATCGTACCCTCTCCAGACGAGAGCTCTTCATAGCTTTCAGGGCAGCAGAATCCATTAAAAGGGCTGGTCCCAATCCAAACACATCTCGTACAAACTCATTTGCCTGTGGGTTAAGATAATAGCATGTCATGGTCTACTAGGAAGACAGGAAGCTGAACTAGTTGTTTAAAGTAATAACACCCTCGTGCACGGAGTTAAATGTATAGATATCCACAAACTAAACACCAACACAATGGGGTGGAACAAAACACAAAAGAACTGAAGTAAGATTGTGAACGGTCTTCAAGTGAAATACAAAGAAACTTTTACCTCATCAGCTTTACCAATTTATGTAAACGCATGTTAATTCTAAATTGCATGCCTATAACGTTTCAAAACAAGTTAGGCAGGTAGATGACTACTCTCTGTGGTATCACCTTTCCATAATCATTTTCCATAAGTGAGGGCTCATTTTCCTCTCATTCGTGATTCATATAAATCTTCAGCTGCAACAGTTTTCATTATCATATTTCCTACTAATAATAAAGGTAGAAAAACAGATGGACTACAGTCTGTCATTGAACTACAAAGTGCTTCTATATGATATGGGGCTGATAACTTGGACTATGATTGTAGAAACAAGGTGTATGCCTAATAAAGTAATTGTTGAGTTTTATTGAAGATAAGCTTTAATAGTTTGCTCTGTTCAAGGTCAAGACGCTTCATCTTGATCCTAATAACTGAACATCAGCAAACCCATTTCCAGTGGAATGAGAAGCGTGTTAAATTGCCGTATTCCCTTGGACTGTTTGCAACATGCATTTAAATCCCTATATAGTTCTACAAAATGCAAAACCATTCACTTGTGGTGACGCATACGATACACAACATATCAGTAATCCATACCTGTAGATGGTAGTTCATTCCGGATCCCACAAACTCTCTGAACGCATCATAGGTCCTCTTTCTCACCCAGCTGTTGATGACCATTCTCTCAGTGCCAAACCGGATCGTTTCAATCTCAAATTCCCCATCCTGTTGCAAGTAGTCAGAGCAGTGTTAAATCTTCATTTGTAAGCAAAAACTTTTGAGCCATTAAACTTCTCTCCAACCTGCACAGCTTTCAAAACGTCCCTGAAGACGGATCGCTGCTTCCTCTTATCAGTCTTGGCCCGGTGTTTGTTGCAATCGGTGGCCAAAGCATTCAGTTTGTCACACAGCAGCTCCCAGTCCTCATAGTCAAAATTCTGAGCAGATGATACACAGGTTACAGTGCATCTTGCTGCAATATATTACTGCTTATAAAATGGGTGCGCCATGATCAAAAAGTCAGACTTCAAGCATTCATATTCAAAGAGAAAACAAAAAAAACAAATTTGAATGTAGAAAACCCACGGTGACGGTGATAGTTCAATTACAGGGTAAATCACAAACACAACCCCAAATCAGAAAAGGTTTACACCTTACATCGACTTACTCCATCACAGGCAATATGAATCCAAGCCAAACCATTCCTGAATTTCGGCTTGCAATTAAAACAACAAAGTGTGATGTCAGGGGATGACTAATCACGACTTGATACAAATGCAGGATCCACTGAAGGCTGTCTTTGAAGGGGGAGCAAAGATGGACAGAGGACGAGACTGAAGGTATTGACAAGGTCTTCACGATACGGCATGAATCTACCTCACTACAGTATCCCACATTAATACCTGGGTGTTTTTTCTTTGTCAGTGAGCGTTTCTTGGGTTCATAGTGTGTGATTGTAACCGCACTAGCAAATATAAACAGAACTCACTGGGTCTATGTCCCTGGCAAGCTCAAACAGCAAGGCGATTGTTTCTCCAGCTGCAATGCGCATGTTAACATCATCACTCTCTAGCAAACGTGGCAGCTTGGCCAGATGTCTGAAATACAACACAACCAAATTAGAGTCTTATATTTATTCATTAGTGAATGAAACCTCAAAAAGTAAGCAGTATAGAAATATGTAAAGTTATAGCAAAGGGTTTATCAACCTGTGATCCATGTAACCCCAAGAGCTTTAAAAAGCCAATAAACAGCCACCAAGTTTATTTTTATTGTATGCATCAAGTCTTGCATTCTTGCAATCTACATTTTATGTCCTGTGTATCTTTCCTGAAATGTACGGATTTTCTTCATATTAAAGGTTAAGAACCACCATCTTGGAGCATGTCGCTGCTTACTTGTGAATTATTGTAGTAATATGGTTGCTGCTACAGATAGTGAGCAGCAGAGCCCAGGAGAGCAATGCGTTGGTGTGGAGCTGAACATTCTGAGGGCTCAGAGAGGGCCTGCTTCCATCCTCGTGCACATATGAACGTGTGAAGAGGCTCTCGAAACACTCCATGGTGGCATACACATCCTGGAGAAAAGGCAAAAAGACTGAATCAGGGCCATGTCCTCCCAAATATAAAACTACTGATTCTGCCAAGCCTTTCTGAACTCTTTACTGGCAGACATGCTACAGTCACGTGTTGTATATACAGCCAGCCCTAACTCCAGCTGTACAAGCCACTGAACCTAAAACACTGTTGTTTTTCTTTTAGTTAATGTCAGTTAAATTGTCACACAGTAGAGGGTTGTGCGTCCCCAAACCATCACTGGCCCACCACAAAGCAGTCATGTTAAACGATGTTGCAGGCAGGTAGGTAGGTTATTGGACGTTTAACACGGAGACTGTCCTTGCAGGTGGCATAACATTCTCCATGGTATCTCCAGACTATGTCAAGTCTGTCACGTGATCAAGTGACCTGCTCTCATCTGTTAAAAGCACAGAGTGCCAGTTGTGGATCTGTAAATTATGGTGTTTAATGACAAATGCCAATTGAGCTCTACAGTGACATGCAGTAAGAACAGGGCCCACTGCAGGACATCAGGTC
>JAVSBV010078916.1:0-10036 GCA_033117975.1 Parotocinclus spilosoma | reverse complement strand
CGGTACTTTAGGATTTGGTCCGAATAAGCGGCTGGTCCCATTAACCGGTGGTCCTATTAACCGGAATCTACTGTATTAAATACTGCCTTATTATTAACAACGTTTTAAACACACACACAAAGGGTATGTAGCCTATGGGAATACTAATGATACATGGAAACATTTACACACTTACACATCATTAAACTAATTGCAGCAAACACACAAACACACACACCTGCTGAGTCCTCTGTGTACGTGTAACAGTGTTGTGTAGGAATTAGTGTCAGGTCAGTATGGGAACAGATTAGGGTCAGAACAGGGTCAGAATGGGGTCAATATGGAAAGTGTGCTCAGTGAAGGATCACTACAGGTTTGAATAAGTTTGATATAGGATCAGTATGCAATCAATACTGGGTCAGTATGGGAATACAATGGGGTATAATTTGATCAAAATGGGATCAAAATAGAATAAGTATTGGGTCAGAATGGATGAAGTGTGTTACCAGGATTAGACAAGAATTCGATCATTTTGGAATGGGGCAAGTATAGAGTTTGAATGGGATCAGAATGGGATAAGTACGGAATGAGTATGGGAGCATTATGGGATTCATATAGGGACAGTACTGGGTCAGAATGTAATTATGGGATGAGTTGGCAATCAATACTGGATCAGACAAGGATAAGAATGGTATCAAAACCATGGCAGTATGAAATCAAAATTGGGATCAGAATGGGATCAAAACTGGTTCATAATGTGTCAAAATGGGATTAAAATGGAATAAAGACTGGATAAGCATGGGGAAATATGTAGTCAGAGTAAGATCAGCATCAGATCAGAATAAGAATGTTATGGCAATACGAAAGCAACACAATGAATAAGATCAGAACGTGGTCAATACTAACATGAAGCGAAGTGTGTGAAGTGTGAAATCAAAATGCATTTAGGACTATATGTGTATGGGTAAAAGTGGAATAATTATGGGTCAGTATGGACTCAGTACTGTTAACTTGGCCTTAAGTCTTTGTTTGTTTACAGTAAAGATGTGTTTTCTGTGTACATTTTGTCACATGATCCATCGTGGCTTTCTGCGGTCTCACTCTGATGCGATTATGAATAGTGCGCAGAGTCACTAAGCGCCGATGTGCAAAAGGTTTTATGTTACATTGCAAATGTTCTTTTCAACTGTATAATCTTTTTACCTTAACTAAAATTAATTTACATTTCTCCCTTATACTTTTGTTTCAATCTATGTTTGCTGCCCTCTACAGAATTTAGCAATTTCATTTTACAGTTTACATTTACATTTACGGCATTTAGCAGACGCCCTCATCCAGAGGGACCTACAACTTATACAGTTTTCCAATTCAAGCAATTGTGGATTAAGGCCCTTGCTCTGTGGCAGCTTGGGATTCGAACCTTGGATGTTCTGGTCCATAGTCCAGTGTCTTTACCCACAAGGCCACCACAGTCCCAAAGTTCTGAAGCAGAGGCAGTAATAATTTTGCAGCGGTAGGCCACCACTACAAAATGTATGTAGTAGAAAAGTGTTTTAAATTGACAAATCACCTTTACAGTGGAATACAAGTGTTCTCTGCACCCTCGCTTGCAATAGTATGGCAATGGTCTACGGTACAGACTGTGTAATTAATGCAAATAGAGTAGCATGTACATGTATCTATATTATATATATATATCACATATTATTGGATATAAAGCTTATTTTAGAATATAGTGCAGGATACATTCATTATTGTATTTACGTTATCATGAGAAATTATTGTAAGGTGTACATTGCGGGTAATTCTAGTACATAGTGCAATGTGTGTATTTAAGGCATATAGTGTATTTTCTGCAATCATAAGTATGGTGTAGTGTGTAATAACTGTATACAGGTTCATTTTGTAGTTATACCATGTAGTACAATGTGTAAACATTGTACATAGTGGAATTTGTCCTATTTTGTATACTGCATAGTTGTGTAATTACTGAACATAATGTATATAATGTATCATAATATTGTAAACAGTATAGTGTTCGTAATTATAGGAAATGGCAAAATGTGTGTATTTACTTTGGACTGTGGGTGGAAAACGGAACCTAGAATAAGCCCACGGAGCACTGAGAGAAGCAAACTCCACACCGGCACAGTGGCTAAAATTGAGTTTTGTATGTAAAAGTATTATATATAGTGCAGTGTGTGTAATTAATGTATACACTGTATAGTGTGTGCAATCATTGTACATAGTGCGGTGTGTGTAATTACTTTACACAGTGTAGATTGTAATTATTGTATATAATGTGTATTGTATTATATATACACTATACTGTGCATAAAAGTGTATTATTCACTATAATTTACATTTATTTCATTTATCAGACGTCCTTATCCAGAGCGACTTACAATGAATACAGTCTTACAATCCAAGCAATTGTGGGTTAAGGGCCTTGCTTAGGGATCCAACTGTGGCAGGGGTGGGATGTGGACCTTCTGCTCCTTAGTCCAATTCCTTAATTACTAGGCCACCACAGTCCCATATATAATGTACTATGTGCAATTATTGCTTCAAATGTAAGGAGTTACTACTGCATATAATGCAATGCATAACTACTGCCTACAGAATATGTTAGTAATTCACCTGTTCAACTGCTCATTATTGTAAATATCTAATTAACAACCTCATGGCAGAAATTTAGGTATGCAGACAGCAAGAAAATTTTAGGTAATAAAATGAGAAGAAAGTGACACTGAATGTGGCACAGCTGTTGGAGCTAGCGAGGGTGTACTTCAGACCTGAAACTGCTGATCTACTGGGATTTTCATGCACAGCCACAATGAATGGACCGAAAAAGAGAAAATATCCAGTGAGAGGCAGTTCCCTGGGCCAAAATTTAACAACTGGACAAAACGTTGCCTGGCCTAATTTCTGCGTGTGACATTCGGATGGTACGGTCAGAATTTGGTGTTGAAGATGGGCATATCTTGTATCAATGGTTCAGGCTGGTGGTGATGTAATGTGGGGAAATGGTGTAATAGACTGTATATCTTCTATATGCCATGTTGCATAGCTGAAATAATCTGGCCATGATCTGGGTGGAATAACTGGTTTCTTGAACATGACAGTGACTGCACTGGCCTGCACATTCACCAGATCTCAAACTAGCCCAGCATATTTGGGGTGTGATGGAAAGGAAGATTCGCATCATGGATGTTCAGCCGACAAATCTGCAGCAGCTGTCAATCTAATGCTGTCGTGTCAATATGGACCAGAATCTCTGATGAGTATTTCCAGCACCTTGTTGAATCCATGCCATGAAGACGAGCAAGATCTACCTAATGCATACAGTGTAGAGTGTTATTATTTTATATAGTGTGTGGACTAACTGTATATTGTTGAATGTGTGTAATTACTGTATATAGTGAGTGTGTAATTGTATATATCGTAGTATTTGTTATTATTGTATACCATAGAATGTTTGTACTAGTATACAGTGTGTGGAATGGGCACCCTGTCTATGGACTGTCCCTGCCTTGTGCCCTGTGCTGCCGGCTAGACACCACCGACCCTGAACAGGATTTAGCCAATGAAAAAGAAGAAGATGGATGGAAGAATAAATATGGTATATTTTGTAGTGTGTAATTACAGGTAAGCATCATTTAATGTTCATCCAATCAAAGTCTGTTGGCTTTAACCACTAAGGTCTTAAAAAATATAATCTGTCCTCAAAATTCTGGACCTTGCATCCATGAACAGACTCAAAACTGTACAATGTACAGTGCTTCAAGATGTATGATGTCACAGTATACGGTACTATGTTAATTGATTATTTAGGTACTGTTACTTGTCCAACAGAACACTCTACAGAGAGTGATTTTATCGCACAGAAAATAGTTGTTCACCTCACAGCCAATCACTTGAAAACTCATCACATTGCCGCTTGTGCGCTAGCATGTTTGTTAGCTCACAGCTGGACTAGAGACTGTTCTAACTTGGTTGATACGTTATAGTGGAGATACACTATTGGCAGGTGACTGAAAAAAAGCCAGTTTTCAGCATGGTTGGCCATATGGTGACATTCGTGCCAATCACATTTAATTTGTGCTGCACATGACGGCAACAGCAATAAAAACACAGCCTCATAAGATCAGCACAGCATTCACTAAGAATTCCATTCAAGTGCACAAGGCGCTCTAAAATGTTTGTTTAAAAAAACGGACATATTCTGACATGTTGTTGATTCAGAAATATTCGATTTTGGTTGTGTTCTGAGTGCTACTTAACCAACCAAAAATCTCTATATAGTGCAATACTAATGATGCAGCAGGGTACTATTTCGGACACCGCTGTAACTTCAGCATGGAAGTCTACATGCATGGCAAAAATAAGCCAACAAATGTACAACCCCAAATCAGTACAAATTGCGAAAGTATGGAAAATGCATTTAAAACAGTGTTTCTTACATTTATTTCATTGCAGACAGTATAAACCTGAGATATTTCATGTTTTGTCTGGTAAAATTAATGTTATTTGTTCATAAACATGCATTCTTGCATTTCAGACCTGCATCACATTGGAATGGGGGTAGTTTACAGTTAGGACAGTTAGTGAATTTTAAAAGCTTAATTTTCAAACAGGTGAAACATCTTTGATAAGCAAGGATGGAGGATTTCCAGTTTGCCAACAAATTCTTGAGAAAAGTATTGAAATGTTAAAGATAATGCTCCTCAAAGTAAGATTGGAAGGGATTTGGATTCAAGGTGCTGGGTTTTAAAATTGGAATTTTGGAATTTCAGTACGTATAGACCACTAAGCCAAAAACTTAAGCTGAATACCCCTGATCTCAGACAGCCCTGCATCAAGAACTGCCATTCAACAAAGGAATTACAAAGGACAAAGGCATTACTTTGAGAAGTTACATTCACACATGCCACATACCACCTTACTGTGCAAGAAAAAGCCTTATGTTAACTATGTCCAGAATTGGCATCGACTTCTCTGGACTCAAAGGCATCTGGGATGGACTATCGCAATGGAAAAGTGTATTGTGATCAGATGAATCAGTATTTCAGGTCTTTTTGGAAAAAAATGGATACAGTGTGCTCCGGACCTGTCTCCCTAGTCTTGCTCAATTTGGGATTGGCCTTTTAAGATAATATAAGATTGCAAAGCTGCTTTGAGACAATGTACCATTGTAAAAAGCGCTATATAAATAAATTTGAAATGAATTGAATTGAGTGAAAAGGATCATTCAGACTCTTAACAAGTCCAAAAGACAGGGTCTGTCATGGTATGAGGTTATGTCAGTGCACTTGGCAACGGTCATTTACAATTCTAGGTTGGCAGCATTAATGCAGAGAAGTACATCAAAATCTTACAACAACATATACTGCCATCAAAACGTCATCTATTCCAGGTATAATGCATATTTCAACAAGAAAACACAAAACCACATGCTGCACACATTATTAAGACTTGGCTGTGGAAGAAGAGGATATGATACTGGACTGTCTGACACCTGTCTGGAGTCCTGACCTGTCCCCACTAGGAGGTTGTGTATGGAGAATTCTGAAACGAAACATGCAACAATGATGACCAGGTACTGTCACACACCTTAGACATGATTGCAGAAAGACTAAAACATAATAAGACCTGAAACACCAATTTTTTGGGGGGTATTTTCTGTAACAAAATGTCTTTTAAGTGTTGTGAAAAGGAATGGCAACATTATGTAACGGTAAATAAATTTTTGTCCCATTTCTTTTTTGCAAGAAGGACTGTTTATTAACAAATGAAATAAAGTTGAGCTGATAAAACATGAAATATCTCAGGTTCATACTGTCTGCAATTAAATAAAAGTCGATTGGGGGTCATAATAAGACGTTTCAAACAGCACTAACTCGCTGAATATGTGGAATTGGACAAAGCTTACAAAAGAGGTTAAAGCTAAATAATAATACAAAACATGAATCATTAAAAATTAAAAAGCCAGCCATATGTTAAAGAAATCGGTCAAGGAAATTGCAACTGGTGCATCTATAGTCTAGAGACTTATTTTACAAGTTACTCATGTTTGTGTGCATGACGTTCCAGTAATTATGTTTAACTAGCTGTAAATGGCACTGTAAGTATGGCGCTCGATTTCTTCTGGCCGATTTTGGCAAATGGTGCAGTCCTGACTACAGTACAGTGTGTGTAATTCTTGTGTACAGTATAATTGTGTAATTACTGTATACAGTGTAGCAAATGTAATTATTATATACAGTATTTATTTGTTTGGTTAATTTAATGTTGCTATCAGCATCAGTGGCCACTTTGGCAACACACACAATGTTATATCTATACACAAGATTATCTCAAAACAAGTTATACATATACACTCAAGTCAATGATAATTTAGTGTATTCAATCTAACATGCATGTCTTTAGCCTGTGGGAGGAAACCGAAGTACCTCGAGTAAACCACACAGACACAAGGAGAACTCCACCCAGAATGGATCCAGACTGATTATTGTACACAGTGTAGCATGTGTAATTATTATATACAGTGTAGCATGTGTGATGATTATATACAGTGTAGCGTGTGTGATGATTATATACAGTGTAGCGTGTGTGATTATTATATACAGTGTAGCGTGTGTAATTATTATATACAGTGTAGCATGTGTGATGATTATATACAGAGTAGCGTATGTGATTATTATATACAGTGTAGCATGTGTAATTATTATATACAGTGTAGTGTATGTAATTATTATATATAGTGTAGCATGTGTAATTATGATATACAGTGTAGTGTATGTAATTATTATGCAGTGTAGCATGTGTAATTATTATATACAGTGTAGCATGTTTAATTATTATATACAGTGTAGCATGTGTAATTATTGTGCACAGTGTAGCATGTGGGATTATTATATACAGTGTAGCATGTGTAATTATTATATTCAGTGTAGTGTATGTAATTATTATATACAGTGTAGCATGTGTAATTATTATATACAGTGTAGCATGTTTAATTATTGTATACAGTGTAGTGTATGTAATTATTATATATAGTGTAGCATGTGTAATTATTATATACAGTGTAGTGTATGTAATTATTATATACAGTGTAGCTGTGTAATTATTATATACAGTGTAGCATGTGTAAATATTATGTACAGTGTAGCATGTGTAATTATTATATACAGTGTAATATGTGAAATACTTGTATACAATGTAGCGTGTGTAATTTTTGCATACAGTGTGTGTAATTCTTGCATACAGTGTAGTGTGTAATTACTGCATGCAGTGTAGTGTGTGTAATCATTGCATATACTGTAGCGTGTGTAATTATTGTATACCGTGTAGCATGTGTGTGTGATTATTGTAGACATGGTAGTGTGTGTAATTACTGCATACAGTGTAGCATGTGTAATAAGTGTATACAGTGTAGTGTGTGTAATTATTATATACAGTGTAGTGTGTGTAATCATTGTATATAGGGTAATGTGTGTAATTACTGTATTATAGTAACGTTTGTACACCACTAGGGCAACAATGCTTTTTTATAAAAATAAAGCGTTGTACAAATGCTTCTACATTATTATTGCATACATGGTAGTGTGTGTAATTATTCTATACAGTGTATAGTATGTAATTCTTGTATACAGTGTAGTGTGTGTAATTATTTTATACAGTGTATAGTATGTAATTCTTGTATACAGTGTAGAGTGTGTACTTATTATATACAGTGTATAGTATGTAATTCTTGTATACAGTGTAGTGTGTGTAATTATTGCATACAGTGTAGTGTGTAATTATTGTATACAGTGTAGTGTGTGTAATTATTTCATACAGTGTAGCATGTGTAATTATTGTATACAGTGTAGTGTGTGTAATTATTGTATACAGTGCAGTGTTTGTAATTATTCCATACAATGTAGTGTGCATAATTATTGCATACAGTGTAGCAAGTGTAATTATTGTATACAGTGCAGTGTGTGTAATCATTGCATACATGGTAGTATGTGTATTAGTGTATAGTGTGTAATTATTGTATACAGTGTAGTGTATGTAATTATTCCATACAGTGTAGTGTGTAATTACTGTATACAATGTTTTTATATGCTTCTACACCCACTAACGTTTTTGTTACAAAGTAAACATCTTGATACCAATTTATTTTAATCAGACGTTCAACCTGGGATGTCAAAACCTTTCCTGTATATTTTCTCTTAAAAGAAACCACGTATAACTGCCCAAGTCCCTGTGAAATCCTAACTAAACTACATACAATCTGTTACCATGGAAACAGCGGTAACAAGAGCCCGCTCACATTCTAAAACGCCTCAGTAGTAAAAGGCCTGTTACACTTGATCATCACATGTCCTGAAACACTGGTACGAAAAAAGCAGTAAACAATGACAGCACAAAGTGAATGGGTTTAAAGTGACATCATCCACAATGCATTATGGGAACACTAGATCTACTGCTTTGCTGTGAATCAATGATTATGAAAACATGATTTATCTGGCAGCTGTTTACTTTGGTTCCAAGCTTTGTTTTAATACCATAAATGTTTACAGGCACTCTGGTGGTAAAGCCATCTAACACGCAAACTCACAAGCACAGGGACACCGGTTCATGTCCTGGCAGTCCCTGTATTGGGCATGAAATAATCATGATTGGTGATCATCCATTGGCACTGCTACAATGACACCCCCCACACACCCCCGCCCCCCAATGTAAGCTCTGGAAAAGGACTAATGTCATGAGTTTTGTATTTACATGAAACAGAATGTTTTCAGACAATCTTAAAAAAAAACTTGAAAGTTTAATTCCAGATGAGTTTGTAATTTGTGTATTGATTTTTAACTAATCCAGATGACCATAAAATGACCATAGATAGACATAGGCTGCCTAGGTAGAAAGTAACCCTATTTGACTCTAAATAAATCCCATAAATATGGTCAATATGTAAAACTAATAATACAGTGGAAACCACGATCAAGAAATGACTCACCTTGTAGTCAGATGCCTTGATGGGACAGTTCTGGGTATTGTTGCCCTGTGGGGGGGAGTGTGGGGGGCAATCCTCTGACTCTTTACCACTGTGATACACCACCCGATCCGAAATATGGATACTGGAAGCACAGCCCATGCTTCACTCCAGCGTAGGCTTCTTCCAGTTCGTTTAAAGTTCTCCAAACCAGCGTCCACGGGTTCTCCACCTACAACATGGGCTCCTTGGTTATCTGCTATGGTCCTGGTTCTACACCTTCAGACTGACCTCAAGTCCTATAACACTTGGATTTATACTGCCTCAGTGTTCTACTTCTTCCAAGTCATCCAGGACATCACATTCTCTGAAGTCTGGCTTATTCGGTTCTCCAACAAGTCTTGTTCAACGCTGGTATTGTGGGAGCTCCAAATCTAGACTAGGCCTGATCTCCACTTGATCTTGTTTCCCGGAACTCCACCGAGGCCCGTCTCCACCTGATGATTCTCTTGCACCTCTGGATTATCCTCTCCTCCGCCTCCTTCTTCGCTTCTTATCTTTTATCTCCCCGTTTGAAGGCATGAATGATAGCGTGAATAAAAATACCAACAAAAAAAAAAAATCCCTGTAGGCTTTCCCCCACCCCAGGACCAGGAAACAGATTTCCTCTGGCTCTTTCACATCAGATCACAGCGCACACAGCTCCACGAACAGCGGACCTGCTTCTCTCCTGAGATGAGCTGCGGTTCGATTCGGTTCAGTCCGTGCTTTGAACCATGTTTTGGCTCCGTATTTGGCGTTTACTCAACCCTTAAATCAGAACAGATTCCCTCTGCATTCCTGCTGCACGTTAATCCCGTTCACAGTGCATTACTCCTTTGACATCGACACCGAGCGCTCCTACAGATAAAAAGCTCAAAATGTACCGAAATCTGGGAGAAGAGACCAGGAGGAGACCCGGAGGAGAGCCGCAGGAGCAGCGCGCGGCCTCGGTTCCTCCTCTCTCTCTCTCTCTCTCTCTCACACACACACACACACACACACACACACACACACACACACACACACACACAC
>JAVSBV010078905.1:0-10037 GCA_033117975.1 Parotocinclus spilosoma | reverse complement strand
CCCAGAGTTGCCGGGTGGGCACCGGCTGGCCCGCGACCCCAAGTGGAATAAGTGGAAAAGATAATGAATGAATGAATAGCCACCCAAACTCCAACCAGAGAAAACCAAAACAAAACTGTAAAAGTCTAAAATTCTAGATCTAAAACCGGACCTTAAAATATATACCACGTTTAGTCTGTAATTAAAATTAAACAAAACACTTGACCTAGAGTTAAAACCAAAATTTTCCAGTATAGAACTAAAATCGTCATGACCCCTTTGGCAGGTCGGTGCCCGGTCCTGGTGTGTATTTACACCCCATTTTCTTCTTTTAGTGATGCTTCTTGTCACTGGGGTTGATGGGGTTTAAATTTAAACACAAGGCTGCAGTCAGGAGCAGATGCAAACACAGCGATGATGGACTGGGCCCAGTTCCAGCTGCTCCACACTTCCTGCCACAGTATAAATTCAGACGGCGGATCCTGGCGGAGCGACAAACTGGCACGCCGTGGTGTTTGGATAAGATTTGGGGTCTCGGGCGTTCGTTGGCTGGGTCTGTTGATGTTCGGCTCGCTCAGACGTTTTGATCGAACGCAGAACCCGTCCACCTCGCTAATGCGTCCCGGAGTAAAGCGCCGCTGAGCAGAGCTCCTCTTTATAAGCTTAGAGTCCGACTTTAGAATAACATTTAGACAGGATCGACACAAACTGGGCACAAATCACCCCGTTAGAGCTCATCCTGCTCTCCTTCCTTACCATAACACAACTCCTGCTCTCACACACACACACAAACACACATACACAATGTCCTGAGTGTTAAAGCCACAACTACATACAACTTTGTCTAAAATTAAAATTAAGCTAAAAACGATCAACACTATTTCATTTTCATTTCTGGCTAAAAACAAACAAACATTTAATGTAGAACTAAAACCAAACGCAAAAACAAGCACAGGTGTTAATCCAGAACTAAAATCAAACCAGATACTATTCAAAACGTGGAAAGTTTCAAACCAAAAGTTACACTAAAAATGTCAACGACTTGAAGCCTAGAACAAGAAACAAAGACAAATAAATGTGCTTGACTTTTAGTCTGAACTTAAACATAAAACACTTTCAGTGCAAAACTAAAACTCACAAAACGCAGAAAATACTTATTAATTAATTACATTATAATACATTACTAATTAATGCTTTTAGTTCAGGACTAATACTGAACACAAAAAATCCACAGCTTTCAGTCAGGACCTAAAACCTAAAAGCTACAAAATAAATGCTACAAACAAAAGACCTAAAACTAAAAATGGAGCAAAAACAACAAACTCAACCAGAACTAAAACCAAACCCCAAAATATCCATTCTGGAACTAAGAAAAGACAACGTTTAGTCCGGAACAAAAAGTTAAGCACAAACAATCCAGGTTTGAACTTAAACCAACCTTAGAAATGAAAAACAAAGAACATAGAAAAACAAAGAAGAACTTAAAAAATCAAATCCCACCCCCAAACCATCCAAGTGCTTCACCGTAGAACTCAAATCAAACCAGAACTGTTCTTAACCTGATACGAATCCAGAACTCAGAACTCAGAGCATCAAAACCTCCAGAAAATCGAATGTAATCAAATCAGAGGTCGGGCACACGGTCACTTTCTTCCTGGTGGTTTTATTTCAGAGCTTTTGGGTGAAAAAAAAAAACAATCGGATGATGGACGTTTCAGTTTCCACGACCTCGCTGGAACCTCGTAAACATAAAACACAGAGGTACAGAAAGAAGTAGAGTGGTAGTTCCAGGAGCCGAGAGACCAATGGGATGATTTGGGGGACAAACGACACGTCGCAGATCAAAGCATCGGCTCTAATGAATCGAAACGTTTGTGCTTTCCCATCAGCCCCTCTGAGCACCGTGTCCACCTGAGTTACAAACATTCGGTGTTTAATTTAAACCCCCAATGCGTTTATGACCATTCCTGTAACCGTTACTCTGCTCCTCCGGACGGAAACGTCATGGCAACGGATCTTTGCGCTTCCACACCCGTTCCCGTTTGCGATGGAAAAGAGGGAAACGGTCTCGTGTTGTTTCTCGTTTGGATTTTCCGCTTGTGAGCGACGACTGTACGAAGATGAGCTCCACGAAACTAACTGTTACGTATAAACGCTTCCCAACGGGCATTTTAAAATCGCATCCGACAAACAGGCAAAAACAAAACAAAGACAAGACAAAACAAAAGGTAACAGCTCTCCATGTAGATCTGAGGATTTCTGTACAGGCTCACACTGATTTGGCAGAAGGAACAGTTAGTTTTTTTTGTAAACAGCTCGACTCGGGAATGTTCTAGGCTCCAGTTTCCCGTCCTTTAATATTTGTGCTTGTCGCTTAAGTGCACGTTTCTGAGTTCCATCAGCAGGTAGTCGTGGTCCAGTCCGGACGGACCGCGGCCTGTAACTAGAGCCGAAGAGGATCGAGGGGTATCGGGAGGGCAGGCGTCTGCTTCTAAAGTTGAGGTTTTTTGGAACACGAGGCACTTTGGCCCGACGTCTATGGAATGATACCGAAAAGGCGAAGAAGAGACACGGATTGTACGACAGCAAGGCTTGGCGTCAATGATTTACAGTGCTTCACATCCGACCTGCAGCGGGAAAAACCAATAATCCAATCCGATCCGATCTGATCCGCTCACACCCCTGTGACTCACCCCTGAGGGAGCACGATCTCAGACCTCAGACCTCAGTTCTCCTCCTCATCGCTCGGGTCGACCGAGACCTTTTCTGGAATGGCCTCTAGGTTGCGCTGGGCTCGGGATTCGGACCCACACGATGCCACTTCTTTGGCCAGGTTGCAGGTGAGGGCGGTGTAATGAACCTGCTTCATGTTCTCCAGAACCTCGGCCTTGGCGTGCTTCAGGAGATCGGACTGACCCTGAGGGCGAAGAAAACGGGACGATTTACCAAGAACCCCGGGAAGAAAATGATGGACGATCTAATAATGAGCAAATCTCACGAAGATAAATGATTTCAATAATAAAGAGAGGGAATGTAAACAAAGCAAAACAGAAATATCATTTTCGGCTGATAATGCAGAGACTCGTTGATATTCCACGTAGCCCCGGGGTGATTTAAAGCAGGGTGGAAAGCAAAAATAAAAAAAAAACAGATTTAAATTCGGGACAAACATTTACATTTTAAGCTTGACACTTTAGATTAGATTCGTTTATCAAGGCGACGCCCCAGACAAACCCCCCCCACCATCCCATATCCACCACACAGACAGAGACACAGACACAGAAAGAAACAAAGAAAGAGACACAGAAAGAGACACAGACAGAGAAAGAGACAGACACAGACAGAGACAGAGAAAGAGACACAGACAGAGACAGAGAAAGAGACACAGACAGAGATGCAGACAGAAAAAGAGACAGAGAAAGAGAGAGAGACAGACAGAGACAGAGACACAGACAGAGACAGAGACACAGACAGAGAGAGTGACAGACAGAGAAAGAGACACCGACAGAGAGACAGAGAAAGAGACAGAGAAAGAGACAGAGAAAGAGACGCAGACAGAAAAAGAGACAGAGACAGTGAAAGAGAAAGAGATACAGACAAAGAGACAGACACAGACAGAGAAAGAGACACAGACAGAGAAAGAGACACAGACAGAGAAAGAGACACAGACAGAGATGCAGACAGAGACGCAGACAGAAAAAGAGACAGAGAAAGAGACACAGACAGAGACACAGACAGAAAAAGAGACAGAGAAAGAGACGCAGACAGAGACGCAGACAGAAAAAGAGACAGAGAAAGAGACACAGACAGAGACGCAGACAGAAAAAGAGACAGAGACAGAGAAGGAGAAAGAGACAGAGAAAGAGATACAGACAGAGAAAGAGACAGAGACACAGAGACAGAAAGAGACAGAGAAAGAGACAGAGACACACATTATGGAACTAGAACCATTTGTTCTAAACCTTTATAGAGGGACTTTAGAACTGAAATATTCATCTTAATGGAACTGGTTCTTCCTGTACTAGAACAGTAACTTTTGGTACTGTGATACCATACCATATTGAAACAGGAACCTTTCACACTAAAACCAGGACACTTTATGGACACTTAAGTACTGAAATTTGAACCTCTGGACCTAGACTGTAGTTCTGGACCTCTACAGTGCTGATACTGTAACCTTGAGTACAGTTGAGATTCTGGAACTTCTTTCTCTACAGTAGTTTTGTACTGTAAAGGAACTGCACCAAAAAAAAGCTCTCGTTTCAGGAGCTTTCTTGTGGATCAACGAACGTTCAGAAGGAACCGAAAGGAAAAGAGAACTAAACGCGTGTGAACATTTTACCTTGAGGATGGTGATGTTCCAGGTGAAGCTCTCGATGGCTTTGTGAAGCTTCCTGCCCTTCAGACCCTCCTTCACCGCCATGTGGTGCAGATTCTCGTGGAACTCCATCGCTGAGAGGAAATAAAACGCGACACGTCAGTTTTACTGAAAGATTAACCCAAGATCAGCGATCGAAATGCACTGGTCCTCAATTTCCACCTGCTCTATCGACACGTGCTTGTTCGCTACGCTGCTTCCTCGGCTGGTTTTGAAGGAATTTGGGGGATTTTTAATGGAAGCTCTGGCAACCATCGCGGTTGATGTCAGAACGTCACGTCTCCGTGTCAACGCTTGCTCACCGTACTTCACAGTTGGTTTTATTGGTTAAACAGTGGCTGTTTTTCTTTGGCAAAAGGACACGAAGCGTTTCTAGAAGCTACTGACGTTGACGATCCTCCACCATGCTTCACGGTTGGGATTGAGATCTTGACGTTGGTCCGCATTTGCTTTTCTGTCCGTGCCTGCGCTGGCTTTCAGAGCTTTCTGGCGCCTCTTTGGGCGAATATTTTAACCATGCACTGCGATGGCCTTCTCCCTAAGGGTAGACCGGTTTCCGGTTCGAGGACAGGATCTGAGCGAGCGAGACCTCCCGCGGGCGTGAACGCAGGACCGTATGCGAGGCTCTTTGGTGGAGGTAAGACGATCCTCCGCTGGGTTTAATAGCGTGTGAATTCACCGAGGCCTGTGTCGGTGGGATGCCTTTCGAGGCAGGGGTTGCCTAGCAACCTACAGTAGGGCGAGGGTGTGAAAATCCACGCATAATTCAAACACCGGCCTCCATGAATGCGACCTCTGTGAGACGGAAGCCTTTCTGCCACGACCATTTCAAGCCTTTTTGCGGTTTCATTATGAACCCTTGAATGTGACCTTTTTCCGACGGTTGCACCACATCACGCCGGCAGGGTTCGGACTCATTTCGGAGGTCGCCGACCTTCCTGTAAACACACCGCGCAGGAAGTTCCGCTTTTAAAAGTTTCACCACGAGCTCGGATCGATCGGCCTCCTGATCCTCCGTGTTTCAACATTAGGTCATTCAGTCTGGCCTGAAAAGCGGGACCACCCGTTCTGGCCGAGCATGAGCTCGCAAAAACATCAGCGGGGGCGTTTCGGCTGCTAACAGCACCGCCCTGACTGTGTAGCTCCCAAACCCGTCCTAAAGTGGATCCTTTGTAGCTTAAAAAGACACGAGGCTCGACTGTACAAATGAAATTACAGAGGGGAAAAAACAGTGCTGGCATTCCACATTACCCAGGGGGCTTTGTGATTCATTCGGAGAGCAAAGCTCTGTAATAACGACGCAGCTTCGTTTCCCCTCGAGAGCGTTTCATGTGGCATTAGTTAAATTACCAGGGTTACATAAACGTCCCATTGTTTTCGGAATAGCGCAAACATCCAAAGCTTTAAAACGGCAACGTGAACGAGTTTGCTTCTTTTACAGAGCCCAAATCATCAACAGACTATCAAATGTAACTGAAACTAGACTTATACAGAGATTCAGTGATCAATGAGCACCGGGTGCTTAATAGCGTCTGAAAAAGTGTATTGATTTTAAGGGAGCGACCTGGTCGATTTTCTGGCCTTTTGCATCGAGTCTGATTCGCACTTGGTGTGGACCTCCCCCCCCCCCGGCGCACGACCCCTGGGCTGACCGAGCAGATACGGGCCCGGACTAACAAGATCGGATCTGTCATGTGCAGACTTGAGACGAGGCAAGGGCGAGTGAATGAACGACTCTGAATCAGCGAGAGCAAATCTACAGACGACAGCCTGAGCGCGCCGGGTCTGCTTAAACGAAAAAGCGTTTAAACGCGAAGCCAGTGTCAGACACGGACGTAACAATGCGGAATCGATCCGAGCAGGAGAACGGCCGCTTCCAGAGCTGCTCGATGACCGACCGGCAAACGAGTTCTGACAGCCTAGAAGATTCAATCAGCGCAGATCAATGAGAGGCTCGGCCGCCCGGCCCGATTCATTAACTGCCACTCACAGTAACCTAGAAACAGCAGCGTGTGAGGCGGGGCCACGTACTTCTGAACCTTCACCCGGTAACTCGTGGGGATGATCCATAATTAAAAACAAACAACGCAAAAACAGCCCATGTTGTGGCCCATCAGACTCAAGGTCAGACCCTTTTTTGCTCTCCGGCCGTTCTGCTTCTCGCTGGACGTTTCTTTAACCTGATTAATCGATTTCATGGTCTTTATGTATTAAGTGATCGATCTGTGTTATAATTAAGTTTAGTTGAAGCTCATTTAAAGTTTTTTTTAGAACATTTCTATTCATTTATTCGATATTCAGTTCTGCTTCCCAAATCCATCATCCTAACATTTAAAGAGAATAATTTAAATAACATAAAATTAGCATGAATAAATTCATGCCCGTTTTTTAAGCGGGCTCTTTTCGGAGGGCAGGATTTCTCGTTCTCCACATTTCGCGTTTATTCCAGTTCAGCAGGACGTATTTTGGTCGTGTTCTATCTTTAGGTTGAACGCTGCTCCCGGTTCTGAAGCTGATGATGTGGTGAAAAGGGATAAATGTTCTACAGTTTGTGGTTAACAGAGTCGATTTGTCTTTGGCTGGACTTCCAGAGGATCAGGACGGAGGCTGAGGTTTATTTTTAACAGCGTCCCTGAGGATTTCAGCCAACGCTCGGAGCAGCTCAGCCTGGCCTGCTTGTGTAACTGCTGCGACCGCGTAAATACACGTGGAACAAAAAAAAAAAAAAAAACAAGCTCGGCGAGTGTTCACCTTATCGCCGTTTATTTCTGAAGGGCTTTCCTGAGCTCACCTGCTCTCTGGACCTGCAGCAGATTCTCGTAGACGTTGTCCGAGTTCTCCACCAGGGTCCTGCTCATCTGGATCATCTGAGAGAGAGAAGAACCCCGATCGTAAGCATTTTTATCTATAGAGTTCTGTAATGGCGTGAGGCTTTGGCATTAAGTGCCCGTAATGGATGCGTTCGTGGCACGGCGTTCCGAGGAAAAGCAATCACTACGAACACGGCGTGAGGAACGAGAGGAGATGAGAGCGAGCTTTGTTTAAATGAATCCCTGTTAATGACCTGTGTTCAATACTGAGAACCCTCTCATCCCCATCAACGTCTCAGTCCAAGGCCGTTCCCTCGCCTCCCCGAGTGGCTCTTATCATTCTCAAAATGATTACAATGCCAACGCCGATGCCATTTTAACGTAACAGGAAATGCCAAGCGGTTTGGGTCTTACAAAACCAGATTTTGGACTTAACGAAATAGACCCAACCCGTCTTGGTCGTCACCTTCTGGACCCTTCATGAACCCCATTCGACCCTACATTTTTGGACCGTGTGTCTCGATCCTTACCATTGCACCCTAAAGTGGGCCCTATGTTATGGACCCTATGTTTTGGGCCTTATGTTAAAGACCCCCATGTTAGGGACTCAACATATGGTCCATAACTTTATGTCCATTATTTAATGGACCTTACATTATGGACCCGAAAATATGGACCCCAGTTTATGGACCCCGTGTTGTGGACCCTAAGGTACAGACACTAACACATTATGTCATGTGACCCTATATTTTGGATCGCTACTTGTGGACCATTTTTTCTGACTCCTATGTTTATGGAACCTAAGTCAGGGAACCCAAGTTACTGAGGTTCTAGACCCTACATTCTCTACATTTGTCTTCATGTTTTGGACCCTACATTCTGGACCTGTTTGTTTTGTTTGAATCTTTACCCCGGACTGTGTGTTTTTCTCGTTATTATTAATGACTTCTTTCTGCCCCTACATTTAACCCTTTGTTTTGGACCCTGCCTTGTGCCAGCAAGTCTGCCAAAGGTCCGGGCCTTAATTACTGTACCATGAGGTAGTTTAACTCGAACATCTCAGTATCGACTAAAAGCACCGAAAAGCTGCCAAGAAGCAGAAGAGTTCAGCAGCTCATCAAAGGCACGAAGCCGCGACCAACACGAGCCGCCGATCGATAAACACTACTCATCAAGATTCTGGCAAAACTCCAGCACAACAACAACAGAGCGCTCCCGGGAGTGCCCCGACATTCTCATTCTTGTACACATGCATATACAAATAGGTATACACAATACACAGCCAAAAGTTTGTGGACACTCAAGATTTATGACTAAAAACACGAGCATTTATTTGCAGCTTGTTCTTTTTTTCCACTCTAAGATCTCATCTCTATTTAGGATTACCTTGGATGCCTTGTTGCAAGGTAAATAAAGGCTCTGTGCAAGAAATGATCAAATGAAATGTGATCATTAGATCCACAGTGATCATCCAGATTACTGTGGATCTAATAAAGGAGATAGCTCCATAAATTCCAGATACACACACACACACACACACACCGAAGACAGCCGGTTCCTACACTTGTTTACCAACCAGAGGCACACTGATGCCCCCTTCTCCTCCTCCTCTTCCAAGTGTCCCGTTCTATAAATACCTCCGTGTACCGCCGATCCTGCCACCAAGGCTGTAATTCTCCAGTCATTAGGAGCCTAATCACAGTCGACATGCCGGCCTTCAGCCTTGCCTCTGCAGCTGTGGAATGTGACTAAGAGGCGCTTGCATGCTGCCCATCGCTCATCTCGGCCTCCCGGCGTGACTCTGGAACCACATCACACGCTGCTGATCTGGAGCTTCGCGTTCAGGAAGCCCAGAATCTGAGGATCTGGAATATTTTCGTCCACGCCACAGTTTCTAAAGATCTGAAGGCTCCACCTTTGGCTTCTCAAAAACACTGATCATAAAGCAGTTTGTTATTTCTACGCTCTGTAAATAGCTCGATGTACAGCTGTAAGGGACGCCACGAAACCCCCTTTTTTTCGGGAGCTGGTAAAAACATTTTGTAGAGCAGAAATTACATTGAATCGGTTCAAGTGTTTAGATTACACAGATTACAGTGTATTCGGTTGTTGTATCTTGGGGGCATTTATGGTCATGTACACGTGTGTGTGTGTGTGGGGGGGGGGGGGGTACGAGGTTTTTATTACTGGTATGAGACTTACTGTCTCGTACGTCGTCACCACCTTCTTGAGGAAGTCAGGTAGCGCCCCCTGGGCCTCCATGCTGGGGTACGGTTCCTTCAGGTTAAACAGCACCAGTGGGTTTTCGGCACCCATCAGACGAGACGAGAGCGCCAGGATGCACTGCTTCAGGTTCGCCACCGCAGACAAACCACACAGCTCTTTAAATGACACTATAGAGTTCTGTGGAAACACACACACACACACACATACACATACACAGCGTGAAAATGCATTTTATATGTAACGCAACTGCACAACTGCCAAATGACATACTGAGGGACTTCTCCCAAACCACTAATAGCTAATGGAGGCCTAGTTCAAAAAGAAACGTGAGAGAGAGAGAGACAGAGAGACAGAGAGAGACAGAAAAAGAGAGAGACAGAGACAGACAGACAGAAAGAGAGAGCGAAAGAGAGAAAGCAAAAGAGACAGACAGACAGACAGACAGGCAGACAGAAAAAGAAAGAAAGAGAGAGACAGAGAAAGACAGAAAGAGAGGGAGAGAGAAATAGAGACAAACAGAAAAAGAGAGAGCAAAAGAGAAAGACAGACAGACAGTCAAAAAAAGAAAGAGAGAGAGAGAGAGAGAGAGAGAGAGAGAGAGAGAGAGAGAGAGAGAGAGAGAAAGAGAGAGAGAGAAAGAGAGA
>JAVSBV010078884.1:0-10038 GCA_033117975.1 Parotocinclus spilosoma | reverse complement strand
AAAACAAAAGTAAAAAGAAAAACAAAATACAATGATTTCCAAATACTTTTGTATCCAAATTCAATTGAATACACTACGCAGACAAGACATTTAATGTTAAAATGGGTACATTTTAATGTTTTTTTGCAAATATTCACTAATTTGGAATTTGAGAGTTGGGACAGGGGCAACAAAAAACTGTAAAAGTTGAGAAATGCTAAAAAAAACCCACCTGTTTGTAACATTTGACAAGTGAGTGTCATGATTTGGTATAAAGGGAGCATCCCCTATAGGCTCAGTCGTTCACAAGCAAGTAAAGGGAGAGATTCACCACTTTGTGAATCTGCAACTGCATGTGCAAAAAGTCCAACAGCTTAAGAACAACATTTCTCATTATGCAGTTGCAAGGAATTTAGGGGTACCATAAAGGGATTCAATCCCTCAGGCGGCACTACATTAAAAGCGGACATTATTCTATAACAGATATTACCACATGAGTTTAGGAACACTTCAGAAAACCATTGTCAGTGAACAGTGTTAACACCATGGCTTCTTAGTAAAAGAGTGCAGGTACTAGACTGGCCTGTCTGCAGTCCAGACCTGGCTCCCCTTGAAAATGTGTTTCGCATTATGAAATGCAAAATACAACAGCTGTTGAACAAATGAAGTTGTACATCAAGCATAAATGGTAAAGAATTTCACCTACAAAGCTTTAACAGTTAATGTCCTCAGTTCCCAAACACCTATTGAGTGTTGTTAGAAGGAAAGATGATTTTATACATTATCCCTGTCCCAACTTCTTTGGAACGTGTTGCAGGCATCAAATTCAAAATGAGTGAATATTTGCAAAAAACAATAACGTTTATCCGTTTAAACATTAAATATCTTGTCTTTTGAAGTGTATTCAGTTGAACATGGGTTGAAAAGGATTTGCAAATCATCGTATTTGCAATGTCCACAGTGTCCCAACTTCACTGGAATTGGGGTTGTATTTTCACCTGTACAGCAAGTTAACCACCTACCCTCCCCAGATATCCAACTCACTTTATATGTGAGAGCGCTTACATAAAGCTGTATAATCCAAATCTATCAGGATTTGACAGCTGAGGCTGTGCACAGGTCGGTTGGTTAAGCTGTCTTTGCTTACGTTTATCCGTCTGAGTTTTTTAGTCGCATGATTACTGGTCAAGTGACTTTGTGACATTGAAGTCTCCCTACACAAACCAACCATACATGTCAATGCATGATTTGAGATATGCTGGAAATATCTACTGTATGTGAATGCACTTAGGTTATAACGATGCACGTTTCAGAGTAAACATTCAAAACACGCAGAGGACATATGTAAAAACTATCCCTGAATTTTCAGCAAGTCAGTGCTGTTTGTTAATGCACCTGACAGATATACTATGCCCTCCAGGGCTGGACATATCATGGTAGGAAGCCCTGAGCTTGAGCCATGTTGCTATTCATATATAATGACACAAACGGTTTCAACCCATAATGCAAGCCTATAGTCACAGAGCAGAAGGCCATGCCAACCTCTGTGGACAGCAACAAACACACATAAATGGTATTACAGATTTTGACTCACTATAATAACTATAGTATGTTCATTAATCATAAATACAGGTCATTACTAGTCATCACAAACAAAAATGCGAAGTTCAGCAAAATATTTATGTCTGTATTCCTGTATGTATGTACAGACAGATGTGTCCTTCTGTCTGTCTGTCTGTGTATTAAACAGAAAAAAGAAAAGAGGAATTACCAGAGCAATCAAAAACTGAAAAACCCAGGTTTGTACTGAAGCAATTTTGACAAGCTAAGCATCACTTACATGTAGACCAAGCAGCACACACTACTACACAAACATCAGATAAACAGTCACTAAAGTTGTTTGTTCAAACATCAAATGGAATAGGAAATAAAATAAAACACTTTTTGTGTTTATGCACATGCTCAGATATCTACACATATATCTGATATACGCATATACACAATTTCATTTGGGCTTTTCACTTTTTTAGAATCTCTTTTCATCCCGCTATCTTACTTCCTGATATCAGCTACAGTGTCAGTTAAGGACCTGATATGAAAGCCTTGATGTAAACCCCTATTGATTCACATCCATCTTACCTTAACCTCAGTAACCTAAAGCAACTATTTTGTCAAGTTTTTATTTGTTTTGTGTTCTTCAAAACAATGATGCTGTATTGGGGAAAATACATTTCTCCTTCTGGCAACATGCCAAATGTCCACATAAGGTAAAATATCAGATGTATCTCTCCTTGTGAGGATATTTGGTCCATACTATGATATATAAACATGTACAGGCTATCCACATTTAATGTATGTCATGCTAAGAATGTTATAATTTAATATTGGAATGCTTCACTGTCAGTATATAAGGGGTTCTGCTTCATCAAGGGGATCAGTGTGAAAAAGCTAGTACTACCAAGCTTAAACCCTCTGACACACAGAAGCACTGAAGCATTTCTCTGAAGTCCATGGTTGCAGAAAGAACAACAAATCTCTACAAATCCTGTGGATGTCCGTGTTTGTATATGAGATCCATTTTATTTTCCAGATCGGCAATGCCCTCCATTTCCAAGACTACTTGATCTAGGCTTTCTGTTTAGGCCCTGAATGTTAAAAACAAACATGTAAATACATTGTATGTACTAGAGCATGGTGGCTTATCGTTTAAGGTCCTGAACTGTGGACCAGAAGCACCAGGGTTCAAATCCACCTTTGGCAACTTGCCTATGTTGGGTCCTTAAGCAAGTCCCTTAACCCAGTGCAACTTGATTGCAACTAGGATTGTAAGACTGTATCAGTTCTAAGTCACTCTGTGTAGTGATGTGCGCTAAATGTAACTGTGTAATTGTTCTGTATGTATTCTGCGTTTTAAGAGCAACTCTTAAAAAAATGCTATGTATGCTTAAGCATAGACTAATTCATTTTAGTGCACCGTGGAAGTAATAATAGAACTGGAGATAAAGGTTAGCATTAGCCTTTGTACATTTCAATGTGCTGAATGCCCCCTAGGATGTAGGAGTCATGAATTCCCAGTGAATATGAAACGTGAATATGTGACCTGATTCACAAATGTCATATGGTTTAGTACACTGGGAATGCTGATTGACTGATGGACCCATGCTGTTAAAGAAAAAAGAAACCACTTTTTGATTAATGGAAGAAAAATTTGAATGAAAGTCTATGGCTATACATGACTTTTGGCACCCAGGTGGATATTTATCTGGTCCCCTGTGCTAGCTATGTAAAGCAGCAGAAACCAGTTACCAGAACCTATATAACTGAGTGTTTTTTGCAGTATATGCAATTGTCAAACTTTAATCTGATCTGAGCTATGTTAATTTATAAGCAGAATATTCTGAGAACATGAACAACCACTGGACCACGAAGGACCACATATTGATTTGGTGATGGACCATCTTCAGCCTGGTAGTGACATGGTTATGTGTTGTGCTGCTATTAGTGCATCAGGTGCAGCAGTCTTATTTGTTTTTTAATACTGTAACATTCTAATACTGCTTGTAGATGTACAGTTATAAAAGGGAGTTATTTGTTTTTTTATCATTGTCACTTTCTGGCCACAAGACATGTTAGCAGAATATTGGTTATTCTCAAAAGGATAGAGCACAGTGTGAAATCCTTTTCTTGATTTTCATTCATTATGAATCATTTAAACAGCATAACAATTAGAGTATAATGTATACATAGACTCCATGGATCTGTGCAAAATCTGATCATCCATGTTATCCCAGCATGATTTCATAATATTCCAAAGAACATCTTGTGATGTTACTGAAAGCTTGGCTTTCTCTGTCTTTAAGTGCGCCATAAATGATCAATAGTATGTGAAGGAAAGATCATGACAGCCATCTCTCTTTCATCTTTTTAGGTTTCAAGTAGTTGTTGCAAAGCTTTGGGGGCCATTATTCTGCTGCAGTATGAACACTTCTCTGCAAAGATGTAAACAAGTATTTTCACTTGTGGTGTTAGGCTTTAGAACTCAACTGTATATGAAAGAGATATGACCCTTCTCTTCGTGTAAATGCACAGCTATCTGATAATAGCCAGTGTTACAGTCAGTATGTGTGACCCTGCATGTTTGTAGTTAGAACTTATGAATCTTTTGTTAATCATCAATTGCAGCAGTCATATAATAGGATATGTGTTAGATTTGCTTGTGATGGATGTATGATGCATGCATGTTGTTCTCACGTACATGACCCCAAATGTGATTACCCAGTACAAGTGTATGGTAGATCAAAGATGCTTCTGGAGAATCTGTCTATAAACATGCTTTGCTGCTACCTCTCTGTGGAGAGTGTGTACTCAAACAGCAAAGGAAAACTATGAAAACCAGACCTGGACTTGATGAAACTTTACTCAATTATTGATTAGGTTCTGCAGCAGAAGCCTGAGAGAGTGGTTTTGTTTCTGGTGTTCACCAAGGTCACGTCTGTTTAATACAGTCAGTAAAATGTTTCTTCTTCTTCATGTCCTTAATACCGAGGTATTGAAATTGTAATGTTGTAGCTATTATGACATGCTTATTTAGTTCCATATATAGTTATATAGTTCCAGTCATCCAGGTCACAGTCAATTTATCTTCAGGGATCAGTGTTTCAATAAACTATTACAATCAAAGCAATTCCTGAGTAAGTTGTTTGAATTGTCTATTATTTAAAACTCTAGTCAATCTGCTGTTGCTATCCTACAGTGTTGCTGAGTTTGCCGCACTAATCTTACTGCTACCCAAACATGCTATGTTTTTGTTCAGAGCTAACTTACTCTCCGCTGCGGTGCCATTATCAGTAGTAGATCCAAGCTAATGACATAGAAAAAAAGGGTAGACAATTCTTAGCCAACCACATGGTAAAGAACAAACAGCAAACCAATCAAAATGTATTGGATTTGAATAAGCAAACATAGCACAGCCTTATTGGTGATCTATGGTTTGCCAGATGCTGTAGAGATATTAGTCAGTTTGTCTTAACACAAGTTTCATAAATCTAACGCATTCAACCAGATCATTTACAAAAAGCAATCAACTGTTAAATCAGTAATCTGTTATAATAATTCAGGATACTGATATCCTGAGATCTAGACAGGTAAAACCACAATAAACATAACAAAAGCTTGGATAATCTTTACTTATGCACCTATATCAAAATTTAAATCAAAATGTATTCATAAAATCAACAGTGGTACTGGTAGTTTGAAAACACTTTAGAATTGTCTGTATTACTCCAAAAAGATGGGTAACTACATCAAAAGCTTTTCACACTGAAAGTCCTGTTTAAAAAGAGAACCCAAATAAACAATTGTGGCAAGTATATAATCCATCCATCCATTATCCTCTGCTTAATCCACAGGGGGTCGCAGGCCAGCCGGTGCCCACCCGGCAACTCCGGGGGCAAAGACAGGAACAACCCCAGACTGGGTGCCAATCCACTGTAGGGTGCACACACACATATTCACGCACACTGTTACACACTAGGGCCGCTTTTTATAGACTCATTTAAACAAAAGACTAAATAACAATGCTGTTTAGAATTTCTCAGTTTGTGCACAGTCTGTCTGACTGGGGATCAGTGGGGTCAGAACTCTTTAGAGGTACCTTTTCCAGCCTGATAAGCATCAATCAATCATCTTTTTCTGAAGTGCTCAGAAATCTCCTTTGTTCATAACACACTTCCACAAAAATGTTGTGATCAGAAATTGACAGATCCCTGCTCTTTAAGTACAACAGAGGGGAGGGCATTGGTGGACTGCTCACAAAAATTAGGGGATATTTCCAAATGAATACAAAGGGAATCCCACAAGAACTGCTGGACAGTCTTATCCTGTTAATGCCCCATCACTGTCAGTGTGTTTTGACAGTCTTGGGTGACCATACACCCTACTGAACAGTCAATGTGTGGCACTCTCATCCAGTTTGACATGCTTTTGTTCACCCCATAAATATATCACTTGCTACTCGATCACAGAGTTTTCATCTCATTTGTATAATCAAACGACTTTCTTTGTCTTTTCATTTGCTTTTCTGATGATCTTGTATAAAAAAATGAAATTCATTTTGAAATATCCCCTGATTATTGTGAACAGTATTGTTTACATCCTGTAAGGATAATGGAAATTGTCTTAACTGCACCATACCTAAAACACTATGCAAGTCAGCACTGGCTTAGGTAAATATTACTCTATATTTAGTTAACATGTCTCAATTGCTGCCTTATTATCACAAAAGAGTGAGGATAAGGTTCAGAAAATAAAACACATAAAAATAAAAGTAGAGTGAATGGGTTTTATATTTGATATTTACCAGTGGTTTTGCTTAGGTTTAGGGTTAGGTGCAGCTTAAACATATTTTGTATTATTTTGAACAATTTTTTAAACACACTTAAATATCTTTATTTGAGTATTTAGCAGCTCCTGGTGTAATAGCGAATCACCATTGAAGTCTTTGTCATCAAATAATCACAAGAATATTTAATAAATGCCTTAATTGTTTATTACTGGTTTGTGATTATGACAGCAACAACCCATAAAATAACAGTCAACATAAAATTGATCCACATGCTCGCAAAATTACCAAATCAAGTATTACTTTAAGCTTGATGAAAAAACAGCCAAGAAAGACAAATACAATGGCATTTCCAGCTTTCCATCCCGGCTCTAACAAAGTTCCTGTTTAAAAACCACACACAAATACTGAGAGAGCGAGAGACAAAGACAGAGGCAGTAAGTTACATACAGGTGTTCTCTCTGCTAATTATGGATATGGCTACAAATATTATTTGCATAATAATATTACAATGCATGCTAAAACATACCTCTCCTGATACTTATTCACACAGCAAGGACTCTTAGAAGAGAAATGATATCAGACACAAGCATATGTGTCACCAGACTGTAGATCACAGTGAAGGTTTTCAATAATGTTATTGGAATTGAACGTAGGAGAGTTCTTGCCTATAGCTACAGTAACTGCATTACCACAGTGTGCTAGACAACCCCAGATCAACAGGCCCACCCCAAAACAATTCCAGATCTTTTTTATGTTTTACCATACCTTTTTAACCATATCTCTGGTGATTGTAGTCAAACAAGTTCAAACTCTTCTGTTAAACATGTGGGGCCACATTGACAGAAGGCTTTTGTCTTATAAAAGTGTTGTTTTAAGTGCTTTAAATAATCCATGATATCAACTGAAAGCTTCCATATTCGGATTATTGTACCACCCAAAGGTTCCTTCTAGATCTTCTCTTGTCTTTTCTTGTTTGATGTATCGTTTAGTTCTTCAGCCAGGTGCTTAAAAGAGTGGCTTATAACTGGATGCACAACACCCTACAGGCTTGAAGGGTCACCAAATTCAGTAAGCTCTGAAATTGTGATAGCTTCTCATGGCTTTTACTATCACTGTTTTGCTTAGGAAATTCAGCTCACCCATATGCAGGTTTCCTTCAGTATCTCAGCATGTCTGCCCGGGGAAAAATGTACTGTGAATTTTGACAGTAGAACCATGAAATGGCCAAATTTCAATCAAAATCCATAGTAGAACTGTGAATTAATATATGATCAGTTCATAGTCAACCAGCTTTACATTTTCCCTGGACTGATTTAGTCTTTCTTGGCTTGGATTTCCAAACAAAAACACTCATTGTGCTACAAGTTGACATGATTGCATCACACAGTTCCTGCAGTTTGCTCAGTTACATTTTAATGCTGCGAATCTCCTGTTCTACAAAATGCTGAAGAGTTGCTATTGGATTCGGGTCTGGTGATGTGGAAGGCTGAAGAACACTGAACACGTTGTCATGTTCATAAAATCAGTTTGGGATTCATTTTGCTTGGTGACATGGTGCATTACCATGCTGGAAGTAGCCTTAAGAAGATGGGTTATTTTTGAAAGGATTCCCATGATCAGCAACAATACCCAGGCTCTGACATTCAAGCAAATGTATTATCAGGCCCTGGTGTGCCAAGAAAATGTCCCACAATACCATTACACCACCTCCATCAACCTAAACCACTGACACAAGGCAGGGTGGGTCCATGGATTCATACTGTTGTTGCCAAAGTATAAAGCTACAACCTGTGTGATTTATCAGACCAATCTATGTTGTTCCTCTCTCCACTCTCCAGTTTTGGTGACCATGCACCAACTGTAGCCTTAGCCTTCTGTTCCAGACTGACAGAGGTAGAATCCAATGTGGTTTTCTGCTGCTGTAGCCCATCCACCTCAAGGCCTATTGTGTTGCTAGGATGCTTTTCTGTTCACCATAATTATACAGAGTGGTTCTCTATCACTACTGTAACTCTAGAGTCATAGAATACAAAATAAAGTCTCTCTGTGTCATGGAATACACACATTGTCACTGTTTTTAATTACTGGGTTAGTTAATGTTATATGCTGTATGAATTATTTATTATTATTATTATTATTATTATTATCATTATTATTATTAAATGCATTGTTGTACCTTTTAATATCACTCGTTTTATTAAAAAATGCACCAGACCAAGGAAAATGTATATATGCAGGTTATAGTTGCTATGAAAATTAGTATAAGACAGATACCATAAAACCTCACAGTACATTTTATCCTGGGTGGGGAGCGTCTCATTATGGATGCCAGCTCATCATCTGAAGCTAAACCACAGCAAAACTAAACAGCTTTACATAAATGTATACATTAATACATGAAATACATTATCAAGTTTTTGTCATCTCCCACTTGAACTCATCCATTTTCATCCACCTTTTGATAGAATGCAAAAAACCTTTTGAAAAAAGTTATCTTTAATAAATGGAGTCTCTTGTTGTCTTAAACCCACGATTAAAAATGCAAAAACATTTAATAAAAACAAACCAAAAACATTTGCTTATGTGTTTGCTGATTTTACCTGCAGCACACACACACACACACACACACACACTTTTTAATCATCCCTTGTTTAAGCATTCCACAAATCCCTTGAGTTATGAATGCATTACATCTACAGGTAACAGGAGAAGACAATGTTAGTGTAGTAACGCATCACGCTTTACTACTTTACTTCCAAAATTCAGCTGGGGAAAAGCTCTGTGATAGTTGGAACGAGTTTTGCTCAAGTGGTTCAAGTCAAACAAAAAATTACACATTACTCTTTTTTGGATCTTTTGAAAATGACCACATTGAGCAATATACAATGCGTGGAAAACAATAGCTTGCTGTGGATGTGTGTACTTACCCTTCTTTTGCCCCATTTGGCTCTCAGTTTGGCAGCAGTGTTTAAGGGAGGTGAGGTGCTGGGTGGGCTCTGGTTTTCTCAGCCACAGGGATTCACTACTGCTAACATTTATCTAAGACTTTCAACAGATTATCTTTCCTCGTTGATCGTGGAATTATCTCTCCTTTATGATAGGCATTTTGTCATGTGCTGTCTATGAGAAAAATTACATCAAATCAGACTTACATGTCCAGGATGTTCAAACTGGAGTTTAATGTCCAGTCGAAGTACCCCTCCTAGTGGACAGATATTTCACGACCAGAAAACGCACGTTTCAAATGTATTTAGGGGTTAACACCTAGATTACAATTCTATTTACTTTTATGTCTTCATGTTGTTTTTTTTGCAGGACTTAATAAAGCAGCTGGATCCAATAAATGCTTGATTTTTTTATAGATCTATAGCATATGTGGAACACTACACTAATACCCCAGGAAAAAAATGTACTGTAAAATTTGACAGTCGATCCATGATGTGGCCAAATTACCATCAAGATCCAAAGTAGAACTGGGAAATAATTTATGGTCAGTTCAAAGCCAAATAAGTTTACTATTGTACTATGAAATTTGACAGTAGAAGACAGTTGAGTGTCTTGGAGAAAGGCAATATGTGTATGGTCAGTTAAATGTTTAGTATAATAATGAGATTGTGAGAAATCTCATTCCTCGCTCTCCCTCTCTCTCGCGCTCACGCAGCCCCGTGTTCTAATCAGCGCGAGATTTCCTCTCCCACCAGGTGTGGCTTATTTCC
>JAVSBV010078873.1:0-10038 GCA_033117975.1 Parotocinclus spilosoma | reverse complement strand
GTTTAATCGGACCAGCCGGTTATTAGGACCAAAACGATCCCGTCCCGATGTGGTCCCATTAACCGGATTCGACTGTAATTGCAAACCATTCTGACTTCGTATCTTCAAAACCTGATCCTTATAGACAGACGGAATTCGTTATTGGAAACGGTTTGGATAACAATTCCGATAACGGGAACCTGATATGTTTTCGGTTTGAATTCTGGTTATTAAATAAGATTGGATTACATCACGCTTGGACTGGGACTCTTTCCACAGTCGTTCCTCTTTTAACAATATTGGGACAGTTTAAAAGGCCTGACGGACAGACTCGGCGTTTTGTAGAGCGAAGCAGGCGAGGCTTGAAACCGAAGCGGAGGAGACCTCATGCGATGCTTTCTGAACTGCTTCGTCTGAAATTGATTTAAGAATTGATTTTTTTTTTTAACGTTCCTTTGCCCGTTTAATGGATTTGCGTGGGAGTATCTTACAGACTGTCTAACGGGGCGTTTCAGGCGATGATCCTAGACAGCTCCAGAGCTGAGAATTCAAAATATCCTGAGCGGAGACTGAACATTCAGAGATAAGCGCCGAACATTGTGTTGATCGCAAACGTGGATTTGAAAAGATGAATGAAACTGTGTACTAAAGACGGGGGGGGGTTGTGGATTTTTCGAAACATTTCGATGTGTAAAGGCAGCTCCAGAAGTATTGGCACCAATTTTCTTTTTATACTGAACACGTCTTTAAAACTGAGCTGGAATGTGGTGGCGCGGTGGTTCTGGTTCTGGACTGAGGTTGAAGTTCTGGTACTGGACGGTTGGGCCCTTTGGACGTACAATAAATACAGTCTTACAATCCAAGCAATGGATTAAGGGTTAATTAAGGACCTTGCTCAGGGACCTAACTGTGGCAGAGGTGGGATTTGAACCCTGGACCTTCTGATCCATTGTCCAGAACCTTGTCCAGGCCATCACAGTCCCAAATGCTCCAAGATGATCAGATTCCATTCTGATTAAACCCAGAACGTTTTTCAATCGGTTATTCTGGAGGTTATTTGGAAGCCCAAACCCAAACGTCCACAAAGAGGCATCGTCTCCAAGCAGCTCCGTCCTTTCAGATCATCTTCTAACACTTAGTCCTAAGCTGAGCAAAGCCAAGACGACAGCGGCAAGGAAAATCCCCAAAGCCCCAAAGCCTTGCGTTCTGTTCAAACGGTCTTTCCCCTGAGAACCTGTTAATTAAACAAAAAAGAGTCTCGTTCCCTAAACGATAATTGGAAGATGATTTGGAAGGACTGTCCCTTACGGAAGAAGGCGAGGCTTTGATGTTTGAAGGTAGGTCGCTTTCAGTTTGGATCACGAAGGCCGGGTGACTGTTAAAAGAGGAGTAAAGGAGGTGAAGTGGAGACACGGGTGGTGTTTTAAGGTACAAACAGGGAGCGTGGGCAAAGGCGGGTGAGATTAGGGTCTGTGCATGAATTTGTGCTGGGTGTTTGAGAGTGAGGTGAGACTCTTGGAACTCCCTCTGCGTCCATCGTGTGTGTGTGTGTGTGTGTGTGTGTGTGTGTTTCTGTGTGTGTGTGTGTGTGTGTGTTTCTGTGTGTGTGTGTCTCTGTCTGTGTGTCTGTGTGTGTGTGTCTCTGTGTGTCTGTCTTTCTGTCTGTGTATGCCTGTGTGTGTGTCTGTTTGTGTGTGTGTGTGTGTGTCTGTGTATGTCTGTGTGTGTCTGTGTATGTCTGTGTGTGTGTGTGTGTGTCTGTATTTCTGTCTGTGTATGTCTCTGTGTGTGCGTGTGTGTGTCTGTGTGTGTGTCTGTTTGTGTGTGTGGGTGTGTGTGTGTCTGTGTGTCTGTGTGTGTGTGTGTCTGTATGTATGTATGTGTGTGTGTGTGTGTGTGTGTCTTTGTGGGTCTGTGTGTGTGTGTGTCTGTGTGGGTCTGTGTGTGTGTGTGTCTGTTTGTGTGTGTGGGTGTGTGTGTGTCTGTATGTATGTGTGTGTGTGTGTGTGTGTGTGTTACCCTCGGGCATGGTGCGCGCGCTGACGTAGGTGGCTATGCTGCAGCGATAAGGATTGTCTGGATGGTTGCAGGCATGAATCTCAATCTGGTAGCTGGTAAAATGCCTCAGGTTCGAGATCACCGTCGACTCCTTCCCAATCACCACCTGGGTGATATTAACAGGCTCCGCCTCCTTGTCTGGACTCGGAGTGGATAAGGGATTGGGCGTGGTCAGGTACGTGCTATTGGCAACTCCCACAAGGGATCTGCGCTGGCGGGACGGCCTGAAGAGCAAAGGGAAACGTGATGGGAATGGAGGTGAGAGCAGGGGAGGGTGCAGGTACGTTCAGGAGCGTTACCTGACGCGAAACACCTCATTGTGCAGGTAATTCTCGAAGGTCTTGCGATACTCGCTCTCCTCTGCCTCCTTCTTTAGCTGTTTCTCCGTTTTGGGACAGGCACAGTACTTCCCCCTTTGGCCCGAGTCCTCCGTCTGATTCCACTTCTGCTCTTCCGCACTCTCCACCTTGGTCGGGGCTCGAGACGGAAGCTTCATCCCTGGCACACACATAAACGAGCATAATCAGTCAGGGAGTCACTTACTGGCCCCTACTAGATGAATGAATGATTGAGATGCTAGATCTCTCTCGAAGTTTCTTGTCACCTTTTTGGCAGTAGTCCAACTTGAAGAGCTCACTGGCCTCAGGCTGCTGGTGGCAGTACACCAGGTAGTGTGTGATGTTCCCATTTGGCTCGTTGGGGGATCTCCATTTTAGGATGATCTGAGAAGATGAGTTTGAGGATGTGATTGGGTCCAGGGGTGCAGACGGTTCTGGATCAGATCATAAAGAACAAGTTACACCTAGAGAGCCAGAAGCAGAGGCTCATAACTAATACAAACTGGTTAAGATAAACTGGTTATGTATTGTTACACACTGAAATATGCTCTCGGGATTTCTTAATCCCGATATATATATATATATATATATATATATCAATGTTCTACGACATTTGGGGAAAAAGCGTTCACTGTTTGTGAAGCCTGGAAAATTTGACAATTTCACTTGACAATTAAACAATTTTTTAAAATAACAAATACGTTAATTCATAAGAGATTTTTTCGTTTAACCCTCCTAATAACCCCATAAGCCCAAACAAATATTTGTTATTAATTATTATTATTATTATATTAATATTCAATATTTTAATATTAATCATAAATATAATGCAAATAGTATAATACAAATAGTAACCAATACAACTGGAGAAAATTACATAAACAAAAACAAACAAAGCGCACACACACACTAATAATTTCATATAAATAAATAAACCTATTAAATGTAAAAAGTGCTGCCTTTTAACCTAACTCATTAATCAAAAAGCACTAACTTCTTTTAAGCAACTTAAGGTAAAAGTCCCAGGGGTCCACAGCCTAAAGTACTAATTACTTTATGTACTTTTAATAATTAATTACCAATTAAACATTTATTCTTGAAAAAATAACCAAATTCATAATCTAAATCTGAGTTAGTTATAAACCCTTTACTTTTAAACCCCACATCTGGCATGCCACTAATAAACAGATTTGTGCAAGTGTGTGTGTGTGTGTGTGTGTGTGTGTGTGTGTGTGTGTGTGTGTGGTCATACTGGTGGCGTCGGTGCGTACGTAGGTGATGGGACTTTTGGCACCCTGCATGCGGTGCTCGTCGGAGGACGACAGCTGGGCTTTAACCATGATGGCATACTGAGTCCAGGGCTTTAAGGCCACAAGGAGCACTCCTGGGTGCAGCTGATTCTGATTCTGGCCTTCGCTGAAGCGTGGAGGAGGATCCACATCTGCGATCACCCAGCTGTTAGAGCCACACGCGTCCTGGCCGTCAAACTCTGTCACATTTCTGTACGTCCTGCACAAGTATGAACAACATTACCAAGTTTAAAGATACTGACTAATACACACTGGGTCTAAAAACCATACAACAGGTTCCTCATACAATCAAGCACACACTGGTAGATAAATGAAGTCATTAGAATCCCAGTATGGGATGCCATATATACAGTGTTCCCTCGTTTATGGTGGGGGTTACGTTCCAGGACCACCCTTGATAAACGAAAATTTATATTATATAATATATATATATATTATATTATATTATATTATATTATTATATAATTTACGTTATATTTATGTAAGTATTTACACTATTTTAGCGGTAGAACTTGCAGAACGTTTGGGTAACATCGTACGGGTTGAATGAATTCAGTCTATAATGAAACTTTCACAAACAGCGAACACAAAACCGCAGATAAAAACTTGTCATGTTCGGCAAGTAGCGACTCAGGCGATGCTCTAGTGTTACTTCTCGTTTTTGGTGAGTATTCATCCGCTGAGTAAGTACGCTATTTACTATAAATCATAATATTTTATGATTTAGAACATTCCTTTATTGTTAGAATTCCTATTTTTAATACATTTTTATAAATTTTGTGATTTTTTTTTAAATGTAAAAGTTCATCAAATGAACTATACCACAAGTATTACACGTGCAGATCGAGTTCCGCAAAAACCCACGAAACAGCGAAAATCCACTATACATTTTTTCCATTAATATTTTTTGAAAACCAGCGATGCACCGAGTTCGAAAGGTGAACCGCAAAGTGGCGAGGGAACACTGTATTTAGGTTCTGCATCAGGAGAGAAAATCAGCTGATTGTGAGAAGGATCTTCACAGGGCTCTGAGGTACTAAAAACGGATTCCATGTTCACTTCTAAAATATAGATGGATACAATTTTATCAAGTAGAAAGCTCACAAGAGGTACCTACAAATGCAACTTTTATTCAATCCTAAACCTTCTGGTCACTGAGAGCGTTTACATGCACCTAATAATCCGATAACAGTAGACCGATTTTGTCTGTAATACGATCAACATGTTCACATGCACTTAGGTAACCATTAATATAATTAAATAACAACATCATTTAATTCCTCAAGCATATACTATCAAACTCCATTCCAATGTTTCCCCAAAGCGTTCAGCAAGCGTTACGCAAATGCTGTGTTTAATTCCAGGGTTGCCAGATCCCGCAGCAAAAATAAGCAGCAGATCCGTGGAAAAATCTTAAAAGCGACAAGAATAAAAGGAGCCGTCATCCGTGTTTAATTCTGCTTACCACTTGCATCACGATTACTAACCTGTAATCCAGCTCTATTTGTAAGATTTTTTCAATCGGATTTCTAGATCGGACTACGGCGTTACATTACGTGCGCTGGAGAAATCCGATTCCGATCGAAATATTATGTGTGTGTAAATGCGTGTGCTGATATGTGGTTCGAAGATGCTCTTACGCTTCTTTATACAGGACCATAAAGCCCAGCAGGTCTCTGAAATCCAGGGGCCAGAATGGTTCCCATTGGACCAGGATCTTATCGAAGGTGGTTCGGATCTTTGAGAACTTCAGCACCTGGTTCTCACCTGACAATAAAAAAAAAAAAAAACACACACGCATGCACAGTATCAGTCATTTAAGGTCCTTAAAGATTTCCCTTCTCAATTTTTTGACCATGTTACCCCCTGCATGCTGAGCCTTTCTCCTGAGGGAGGACGGTGACAGACTAGAGAGTGCTTTTGCACCCATGGTGATTCTCTTTATGACTGGCTTCAATTTAAAGCAGACAATCTAACAGTCTACAGTCCAAACACCTTAGAAAAAAGGGCCGTGCTCATGGGTCCAACAGTGGCGGTCCTGGATGAGGGCAACCATGAAAAACAATGCTGACATGGGGCACTGTTACAAAGATTGTGTGTGTGTGTGCGCGTGTCCAGCCGTCCACTCACACGAGGCCTGGTCTCCGTTGGTCCTGGAGGCGACGTCATTCTTTAGCTGGCGGTTCTTGGTGCTGGTTATCTCCTCCATCCTTTGTATCTCGCTCATGCACAATTTAGGGTTGTGGTGGAAGAACAGGCGGCCCTGCTGGATGCTCAGGGTGTGTATGGACCAGTCCCACAGCTGCCGTAGATTCTGGTTATCCAGCGCGTAGAACGAGTAAACACTTTATTAAACAAACCAAAAAATACTGTTAATGACAAAGTACTAGAACAGTGTACCTCAAACAGTGACATAACAGCTCCTAGTGGCATATGGTGGTACTACATGGGTTAATACAGTACAAATTCTGTAATAAAGATAACATTCAGATGAATGAAGGGCTTCTCAGTTGCCTCAGGCATGTTTATTTCTGGCCGCGTCCCAAATCACACACTGACCCGAGTTCCTGGGTCTCTCCACGAATGAGGCGGAGCTTTCGGAGGAAGGACAGAGAGACCAGAGCGTAGGAACGACGGATCGTCAGGTGACCCGTGATCTCCTCCAGCTGTCCCAGATTGGCTTCTAGTTCAGCTGCAATGTTATCTAACACACGCGCACACACACACGCACACACGCACGCACGCACGCGCAGACACAGAGACACACAAACGCGTATTATATTTAATTATTTTTTAAATATAACAACAAAGATTATTATATATTAATATGACAATAATTGTTTATTACTGTTATAATTATTATTATTATAAATAGCAAATATATTATGAAAATAATACTCTTATTATTACTACTTTGTAATTATTATTATCATTATTATATGTTTGCCGTTATCAGCATTATTTTTTTTATTATGAAAAACAAATCTACTTTTAAATACAGCCCTTAGATAGAGCCCTGCTCTATAACAACAATTATTCTAAAAACTATTTGTCTACAAATAATATTAATATTAACAAATAATAATTATTCATAACTTTATACACACTCCCTGCCCAAATATTATTACTTCAAATATTATTGGTATTATTTATATTATTATTTTTATTTATTATTTCATACACACTCCCTGTCCTAATATTATTATTGCAATTATTAGTAAAATTATTTATAATATTATTTTTATTTATTATTTCATACACACTCCCTGTCCTAATATTATTATTATTGCAATTATTAGTAGCATTATTTACATTATTATTATAATTATTTCATGTTGTAATATTACTATTATTATTATTGCAATTATTAGTAGTATTAATTGTATTTATTATTTTATATACGTCCTGTCCTAATTTTATTATTATTAGTATTAATTGTATTTATTATTTTATACACGTCCTGTGCTAATTTCATTAGTAGTAGTATTAATTATATTTATTATTTTATACACGTCCTGTCCTAATTTCATTATTATTAGTATTAATTGTATTTATTATTTTATACACGTCCTGTCCTAATTTCATTGTTATTAGTATTAATTATATTTATTATTTTATACACGTCCTGTCCTGTCCTAATTTCATTATTATTAGTATTAATTATATTTATTATTTTATACACGTCCTGTCCTAATTTTATTATTATTAGTATTAATTATATTTATTATTTTATACACGTCCTGTCCTAATTTCATTATTTTTAGGATGAATTATATTTATTATTTTATACACATCCTGTGCTAATTTCATTATTTTTAGGATGAATTATATTTATTATTTTATACACGCCCTGCTCTGATACAGTTCATGAGGTCATATTTCTTCTTTTCTACACACTTCCTGCTCTGACGTTGATGACCAGGCTGCCGTTGAGCAGGGTGCAGCCCCTCAGAGCCTGAGCCGCCGTCACCGAGTCCACGGTCTTCAGCCCCACACACACTTTAGGACACATCCCCTTACACGGGGTGCAAATCAACCTGTGTGCACAAAGAGACACCCCTCAGCTTAACGTACCACGGTGCCCAATGTTTATATTACACGTACACTGGGAGTGAGACTCACGATGAGGAGTTTACAGTAGTGTAGCCTGACGGACACTGTGGTACACACGCCCCCTGGTGGATGACATAGGAGCTGCAGTCTGCACCTTGTCCATTAAGCGGGCACTTCATGTGCAAATTCTGGCAGAAGGCCAGGCTCACACACCTCCAACCCTTAAAGGTGTAGAACCCATGCGGGCAGGCCTCGACACACCTCCCAGCATGCAGGAAATGTTGACATGTCACACACTCGCTCGCCGAGTCAGGCATCGAACACCCGCCCAAACACTCAGGGTGGCAACAGTGACCCTCTGGAGTGCACGCACGCGTCTTACACGAGGACGGACACACTGGTGGGGGGTGTAGAGAGAAAAAGCTTTAGTTCACATTCATAAAAAAAATTTAAAAATTTTTAAAAAAAAAACATTGGTGGTCATGGTTTTTGTACTTCTTGCTGAGAACGTTTTTATATACTATTTATTGTAGACCGGAACCAAAAAATAAAGAACAAGAACAGGAAATTTGGAGAACAAACACGTTTATCTGAATAGAGTGAATTTATTTATTTTGTTTGTTCTCAAGACTAGTGGGGTTTTTTTTTTAGGTTGGATCTAATTGGTTTTTTGAGTGTTTTGGTGACCAGCAGTGTATTTTTGGACCAGTTATTTCCTGGAAACCAATATATTTGGGGAAGACCAGGATTTTTTCTGTGCAGCTCAGTTTTTGTCTTTTAAAAACAAGGTTTTCATGTGACAAGCTTTTTGTGATTTTACTTTCAAACACCGGGGATTTTTAACCCATGCATGTTGACCGGGGTTTTCAAAAACCAGGTGTGTTTTTAAACGGTTCTTTTTGAAGAGAACTTCATTTCATTACACAAGGGTTTGGGATTTTCTTTTCATAGACCAGGTTTTGGGGTATATCTTTTTTTTTAGTGAAAAACGGTTCACATAATGTATCAAAACTAACGGGTCTCTCATTGTCTCAGGTTTTATTTCCCACATCTGGAACAGTTCTTCTCCTCTGGTTCACCTCTGGATGCTCATTAAAGAAGAGCAGGTGAAACCAAGACTAACGTTTTTATTAGTGATTAAACAAAGTTCTCAATGGATTGTTTGTTTTTATTCGGTTCTTGACCTCTGAGCAGGAAGAACTCCACTCAATAGCAGGAAATCGTTCAGGCTCAAGCGCAGCGTGTGAGAGGAAGCCATTTGGCCTTCTTCCACTGCAGCAGTTCTTCAAGGAACTCAGGAAGTTGAGGCGATTTAAAGTCCTGGGCTGCGTCCGAAATCGGATACTTCCATACTATACAGTACGCGAAAGCAGTAGGCGAGAGCATGTAGTGTGTCCGAATACAAAGTATTCAATCGGCAGCCATTTTTAAGTATGCAACCAAAGCACACTATCCTATCCCATGATTCAACTGGAGCAGCGAAGGCGTTCGATGCTGATGAAGTAAATTGGCGGACAGCGCTGAGGTGAGGGTTTACAAATGTAAGTAAATGTTTCAAATGAAATATAAAAAAATATTTTATAATTGAAAAATATTGTCAAATAATTAGAAATGTTGGGGATATTGGGCTTTTAATGAAATGAATGGAGGCGTTTTTTTGTTGGTGGTGTGACGTCATGCGTCACATGACATTGGTAAGATGGCGGGCGCAGTGCGTCCGAGGTTCTGTGTATACTGCATACTATATACTCGCATACTTAAAGAGCGTACTGCTTTAACGGTCGAGCAGTGCGTACTGAATCGAATCTAGTGCGTACTGTCATAGTATGCGATTTTGGACGCAGCCCTGGAGTCCACAAAGGAAGAGTAGAGCTCCTCCAGAAGAGGAAGTACTGGAAAAGCCCTACTGATACTGATACTGATAAAAGCTGAATATGAGATGGCAATGGTCTAGTAGAGAAATGAATAAATAAACTAATAACCTATCAAAGAAACGGAAGTAATCAGTAATGAGTGGTTCAAGGGGACAAAGGGGGTGAGATATTGGCACGACAAAAGGGCAACTGGACTCCTATTTAACTTATTTATATTTATGTTTATGGCTTATTCTTTTAACGTCGCTATCGGCATCTGCGGCCATGTAAGCGACACACACAAGGTTAGATCCATACACAAGTTCATCTCAACACCAGTCACACATCTATATATATAATGCCAATTTTGGGGTAATCAATTAACCTAACACGCATGTCTTTGGACTGTGGGAGGAAACCGGAGTACCCGGAGTAAACCCACACAGA
>JAVSBV010078852.1:0-10039 GCA_033117975.1 Parotocinclus spilosoma | reverse complement strand
AGAAAAGTGTGTGTGTGTGTATATATATATATTTATATATATATATTTTTTTTTTTTTTTTTTTTTTTTTTTTTTTTTTTGTCGGCATGTTATATCACACATCTTTAACATGTTTCGTCTATCAAGCAAGATTTTTTAATACTATGCCTTACCTTAAATAACTCTTACCTTAAAAAGACAAATTCTGCCTGCTGAGTTTGATAAATTTAACTTTACTTGTCATCTGTTAAGCTTTTGTTCAACTTCTTATTATTTGAGGTATAATTATGTAATTGGCCCCCTGAAAAAACGCTTTCAATAATAATGCACTTCATGGCAGTGATTTTGAATGAATTTATTTTGATGTAACCTAGAATCAGTCTCCAACACCCTTGTGATGGAGTGAATAAAATCACCAAATCGTATGTATGGCAGTTATTTTTAACACACAAATATGTTAAAAAACTAAGATGATGCCAGTATATCACATAAAAGTGATGGGAATAAGTGATGTTTATGTTAAGAAAAAGTCTGTACTAGGTTATATATTATGCACTGATTAAAGGGAATTGGAGCGCTTTACACATCTCTGTAATGTCTAGATGCCCTTGCAGTGCTACAACCAGCGACTGAATACATTAGCAAATTGCTCTACTGAATTATATGATGAAATTCCAACTGCTTGTATCTTTCCCATGGCATTTGCAAAGGCAATTTGAAAAATAAATATTAACCAGAATAATATTTGATGCCTGTAATTCAGTTACAGTAAAGTGTTATTACATATGGTTGTAAACCTCCCACTCTCACAAAGACCTGCAGTATCACATGTCCAACCCTAGTCGTCATGTATTATTTCCAATTTCTTTTAAGATGTCTCATAGAAACTCATAATTGTAATTCTGCAGAATAAACATGAGTAAATTTCTCTTCATGAGGTTGCCTGGCCTTTTAACATTCTTTAAGGAAGACATATTTAACTTCCATTAACTGATGTTAAGCTAGACTGTAAACATATCAGACTACCAGGCCAAGGCTATGCACAACATAATCTAATTTCTTCTTCTGGGACTGAGAAACACCTTTAAACCAAAACACAAAGCAGTGCACGTCAGCACAAACCTTTTACTAGTACATCCCTGCATCAAACCAAGAGCACATTGCCCTTTAGATAATTCTTCACACAAAGCAATTCCTTGCAGCTTCTAACTTTCTCTCATTTCTGCTATGTGCCTTTGGCACAGTCTGCAAAAATTCTGACATTATTATTGGCCTAGGACAATTTGTCACCTTTCCCACATGGTTTGCGGTAGAAAATCACAATCTCTTGATCTCCCGAATTTCAACAGTGTGGTTCTGAGTCTATCACCCAGGTCAGGTCGCAAGCCTTTAGCTCTGTGTGCCCATTCAATTTCTTAGTAGCTCTCAACACTGTCAATAAGTTCTTGCAGCAAGTCACCCAGAAACTTAATCATGTCCTGACTCTCCTTACACGTAGGAATGAAGATGAAGTGAAGGCTGTCACGGTGCTTAACAAGATGCTCTCCAGATCCTCAGTATTGTCTCTCAATAAATCCACTTTTGTTCTTGTACCTGGATTAACCCAGCCGCCTTGAAAAATTCTACAAATTCCTTTACATTCTTGTATCGGAGCTTAGACTGAAGCTTGTGTTTTTAAAGCCACTAGTATCGTATAAGATATGAGTTAGGTTATGAGTTTTTATGAAAATATGAGTTATGTCTCTGTTTACATTTTGAGGTGGTCTGAGTATCATGGTCTTTGTTTATACAACCCAAAATTCGTGTTTTTTTCTGGTCAACTTAATTTACTGCATTACTAAGCATTCATTCCTGCATTTCAAGCTTGCAACACATTCCGAAAAATGTATAGGGCCAGTTAAGTTCTAGTAATGAGATGATATCAATAGTTGATTGCGATAGTGGTGGGTGATGTGGTCCAAGATCAGTATTTACAAAAGGCTGCGTCTTTAAGAACTGAAAATGAGCAGAGGACCTCCATTTTGTCAACAAATGCATAAGAACATTATTGAAATGCTTGAAAACAATGTACCTCAAAGAAAGACTGAAAGGGATTTTCTCATTTCAGTCCTACCCTTTTCTGATCAGGATTGTTGAAAAATGGATAGACATCCCTATGAAAGATGGAATGCTGAAAGGCAACAAATGTTGCTCTAAAATCTTAATGTACTTTTTCGAATTAATCTGACACCAGTTCATGTTTCCACAGTGTGATGGACCACCCTAGATGCCGCCGAATCCAGAGAATTCAACGTTTTGTTTATTTAAAGATTTGAATGTTTTTTACAGAGTAAAGTTCTAAGCATCATTTGATATTTTAGTGCTTGATAAAGATTTGCCAAAGTAATCTCTTGCCAATGTCGTTATATCATATATTGATAAATGGTGGTTCTTGATGCAGTGCTTTCTAAGGGATCAGAGATCATGGGTCTTGACTTTAGACTTGAGGCGTGTGCTCTTGTTATTTTTGCACTAAAATGCATCCAGGTTCCTTGAATCGTTTAATTATATTATGCACTGTAGAGGAATAGATATGTAAATCCAACCTTTCCTTGAGATTCATTGTTTTTAAAGGTTTCATACATTTTCTTACACATTTGTTGACATTGTTTTGTTATTCCACCCCAATATTAGACCTAACTTGTCCCCATTATAACTGTTATTGCAATATGCTGTAGGTCAGAAATGCACGAATGTATGATTGGAAACAAATGAAATTAAGCTGACCAAAAATCATGAAATAACTAGGGTTCATACTGTCTGCAATGAAACAGAAAACTAGCCATAGTGGCAGCAACATACGTAGTTCCACAACCTACAATAATGTTAATCTTTTTTTGTGTGTCTCTGCTAGTCATAGCTTCTTCCCCAGTTTCATACAACATGCACAATCCCTCAGTGGTCACAGAGAACCACAGTCTTGCATGTGTCAACTCAGATGCATGTAAAAGTAAGACTGTTTCTTTTCTTAGCACAGTGGATTGCTCCAGGGAGCCATGACATGTGCCAAGGGGCACAGTTTGCTTTCCATATCCTTACACCAGTGGTACCAGCCCCTTGCATAGACAATAAAAGTTGCTGTTGCAGCAGAATGGGGGACGGGACTGTAAAAAATATTTTGCAGTACTTATATATGCAAAGTCTGTTAACCTGTTATTTTATATGGATTAATTCACAACAAAATTAATGTTAAAAAATTGCCTCTTGTTAGTGTGAGTGGTGTCCAATAACAGGTCAGTGTTAAATATGCACTCTGGTATCCTCGTGTTTGATGCAATGTGACTCAGCAACACAGTGGCTCAGTAGGTAGCACCGCTGCCTTACAGCAGCAAGGTCCCAGGTTCAAATCCAGCTGGGTCCTTTATATGTGGAGTCTGCATGTCCTCCTTGTGTTTGTGTGGGTTTAATCTGGGTACTCCGATTTCCTCCCACAGTCCAATAAAATATGTGTATGGTTAATTGATTATTCTAAATTGGCATTGTGTGTGTGTGTGTGTGTGTGTGTGTGTGAGAGAGAGAGAGAGAGAGAGAGAGAGACTGGTGTTGAGATAAACTTGTGTGTGGATATAACCTTGTGTGTGTCGCTGAGATGGCCACTGGTGCCGATAGCAACGTTAAAAAAGCCAAATAAACGAACATATTGCAATGCTGCTGAGCTGAACTCTATCACTAATGCAATATCTAATTTTTGTGCTCTGTTTACATCCACAGATTTCGACCCCAGCCTCGGCATGATGACAGGCATTGCTCCAATGAATCCAATTGTGCCTGGCTTAGGCATAGTGCCCCCACCCATCTCGCAAGATCTACCCATCGTTAAGGAGATCATCCACTGCAAGAGCTGCACATTGTTCCCTCCCAATCCCAGTAAGTCCATCAGCAGACCGTTAGCACCTTTTATGGCGCGATTTCATAGCTAAGTTAGCACTATACATCAATTAACATTCTTTTCTCGTACATTGTAAAAATGCAATTGTGACTACCTCACCATTCTGTCTGAAATTGCTAGTCAAAGATGGTCGTTGTAGTCACAATGAGTTACTCTGCTGTTGTATTACAACTCCACAGGCTATATTGACTTGACATTAGGATTCTGACAAGTGATATACCTTGCCTAGAGGTGCATGTCAATAAATAATAACTTATTCACAGGGCTGGATTGACTGATTGCCAAGGTTTTTTTGTTGTAGTTGCTTGTTTTGTATGAAGGTGAAATTTCTTTTCACTTAGTACTACGTGTCGGTGGTAAGTCCTTCCATAGCTAGTGATCTACATGTGCTGGCAGAGATAAAGAAGACAATGATGCTGGGGGTGCTTCAGCTGTAATTAAACATCCAGCCTCTGTATGGACTGAGGCCCTCTGGCATGTAAAATATGCCACACTTAAAGGAGAGGGTCAGAGCTAATTACCGAAAAAGGTCCTTGAGCCCTCTAATAAAAATGGCCCTGCCACACACAGTGTGAACATAATATGTGAGAAAAGATTTTGGGAATAACAGACCTGGTTAGGCTAACTGAATGGCCCAAGCACTCCCCAATAAATGTGTTAAATCAAGTTCACTCGACTGAACGTGATGAGGTGAAGGAGGTGTAGTCATCACCTGGGAAATAAGTTTGCTTATTACTATTTTGCTCCTTACTATAAAATTCCCTTATTTCCCTTGTCATGCTGACAAGTGAACATGACTAGGCTTACATCTAGTGTAGTCATTTAGCAGACACCCTTATCCATAAAAACTAATAATTGACACACTCTTGACACTCCAGAAAATTGTCATTGTTTAAGGACTCAATAGTGGCTGCTTTGGGATTTGAACTCTTGATATTTTGGTCCACAGTCCAAATACCTTAACTGCTCCACCGCCAATATCCCTTTGATATCTTATATCAAAGAAAAGCAGGACATGCTTGTACATGCTTCCAGGATTTTCAGTCTGCTACTAGGTATGGTAGTGTGTGATACAGGATGCTGACAATAAATTGTATAGGAATATTTATTATTTACTATATATTTATATATAACTATATATACTATATATAATATAACTAATATATTTATTATAACTATGTGCGCACTTGTTTGGGACAGTGTCCATTTGTGATTCTTTGCGAGATCTGTTATAATTGACTTAGTATCCAATGTCAGACATACACACCATGTCTCACATTTGGTACCACGATATACTATACTAACATGGTACACTCAATTTTCGTGTCATAAAATAAAGTCCGCTGGTCAAATGTCAGTTTCAATACAGTTCAAGGATTTTTAACCAGTATCTGCTGTAAAAGTGGTACTATATTCAGCCAGTACATTAATGGCATGTGATGCTAGGAGTGAAGCTTAGTTGAATTATTATATTGAAGTGCAATGTTTAAATTTTACAACATTTATCAGGTGTGTGCAACATAATCTACATATTAAAAACATAATAGTCTCAGCCACTTAAATATGGTCAAACCATTAGTCTTAATTTAGCAGAACAAAAACAGATGTTACCCATGTCTCTGCTGTTTAAGACCTTAAGGAAATGCAGTTTCAGTGCTGTGACTGACCTGACATGTTTCATTAAGGTGGTTAGCACTGAAGTAATAGTTGAACTGGATTAACACTACATTCTTAGTAATGTTGCCAGGAAATGTTTATTTTTTTGTCCTTTTAAGTGAAGTGGAGATGTATGTTCCTCAACAATGGACAGATAACTGCTTAAGGATTTGTGGAAAAAAAATATCCACAGAAGTGAGTGTTTGACAAAGTGTACAATATCCTATTGGTAGTGATATTTAAGAACTGAGTAGCTAAGATATTAAAAGCACAGGTTGAATGTTCTCTTTACATTCTTTAAAACTGGGCATTCACCAAAATGGACATTGGCCAAACATGACCAGTCACATTGTTTTGTTAGGCTATTATAATATATATTAATGTTATCGATAAATATGTAATATTATTCATGTTAACGGTGTTTTCACAAGAAAATTGAGTGCAGACAAAATGTGTCAGATATGCTGCTAACATATGCTAAATAATCCTGACACTTTTGTTTTACAGAAGTAAAACATGCATTGATAAACAGTATTCCGAACAACACGGAAAATCAGCCAGATTAAAGTGAGTGACTACAACCAGTATGATGGAGCAGGGTTCACCAGTCAGACAGTGTAGAAACATTTTATACTATATGGATATATATATATATATATATATATATATATATACACTATATGGAATTAATCAATTAAAAATAGTGTAGTGAATACTGAGTCACCACGGTTCCTGTCTAAGCCAGAATACCTAAAATCGTAACAGTCTGGCCACATCAATGACTTAGATTTTTTCCCCAGCAAATCCTGTAAGTCTGATTACAAACTGGCCTATGGCTCCAAGTTGGAAGTTTGTTTTGATGGATGAAGTAATTAATGTTAGGTTCAAAGGGAGATTATACTGCATGGTTTTTCACCAAAAAGCAGCTTTTGTTTTCCAAAAGATAAAAAAATCTATCTCTGTCTTTGTGGGGCCATTTGGTTTGCACCGTGATATATAGACATGATTACATATTAGTTTCTGTTCGCTTGCAATGTTTATTTTTCCATGTTTAATTGGCAGTGCCATAAGTTTTTCACTAAATGTAATGTTTAATATTTATTTTCCCAAAGTAGTGTTTTCTGATATGTAGCTACAAATTAAGTCACTTGGGTAGCACGGTGACAATTCAAAAGTTGAGTCCTTTTCCTCATATTTTGTTGTGTAGGGCAAGTTTGGCTTTGTGTTTGTCACTCGTCTTTTAGATAAATACCTTAAACCGCATATGAATTCACTTTAACCCAGTTTACAGACTAAACTCAGACTCTTTGAAAAAGTGCAGTTTGCGCTGGTTAACGACTTTCTCTGCGAAACCACATAAAAAATACTTTGAGTCAACTTGTACACCAACGCAGCTGCATCACATTCGTTTGACTGAGCATGTAGTAAAAGGCTCTTTGCCAGACAAGCTGCGAGTCGAGTAAAGAGAAGAAAGATTTTGTTTTTAGGTCATGTTTGGTTGCCAATGTGTGCGTTCAGCTTTTTCATGCTAATATTAGGCTGGCACACAGCTGGGAAGCTCTCATTCTCTCAAAAGAAGCATTGATATTCATACTGGTGTTGACCATATACCAGTGGGGGACATGTGCTTCTCAGTGCACTTTGACCAGCTGTAGCTGCAGCAGGTGTGGGTTTGTTCTGGTGCTCAGACTGCATTACGGTTTAAAGAAAACAGTAGTTGGGGCAGGGCTCTGAACTTCTTTGTTGTTTGTTTGTTTTTATGGTGGTGATTTTTTTTCTAATCTAAGCTGGACGGTTTCCTTTTTTTCCCTTCTTCTGTACCACTGGCCTGAACTCCTGTTTTTGTCCCAGGTCTGCTAAAACAAACAATGGCTACCAGAATAGCTGCCATCCTTATTGTTAATAACTTGTAATATTTGGTAAATATGTCCCTTCTTTTTGCTACATGTCAGTGTTGTATAAGATTCACAGACATAAAATACTAGATTTACATTAACTGCATGTAAAAGATACCCGTATCCAGATCACAGACCCAACTGTGGCAGCTTGGCAGAGGTGGGATTTGAACCCTGGACCATCAGGTCCAGAGTACAGTACCTCGGCCGCTAGGCTACTGCAGTAACATATAGTCCCATATAGTAGACACATGCAGCAGCAGCAGCGGTACCTTAATGTGTAATGTTGTGTAAAATAGTTTAAAAGATGGTTGTCGCAGAGCCACGAAAGGGTGTTATCACAATCGAAATGGCCAAAGGATGCATATGAGGAACTAGGCTGAGTTTGGGACTCTTTTGGGACAGCAGTCCCTCCAGAGCACTTTGTTACTATAAGTCTGTCATGGTGTTTGGAACAGCAGGGGAAACAAATCAAGCATTACTGAATTGTGCACCATTCAAGTTAGTGAAAAAAGGAGATGATCCTGGGACTGATAATACCAGTGCTTGTACACCCAAGAAACAAGCCCTTCAAACTGCAACTAGGTTGCAGGTACCTATATTTGTATGTGTAAGTAGCTATAATAAATAAGCACAAAGTCGGCTAGAATTAGTTTACCTGGCAACTAGGAATTTCATGTCAGCTCTATCGGTCACATGTGTAGATTGAGAAAACAAACTGAAATCATATTAAGGATATACATGCACTGGGAAATCAAATTATTTAGTTAAAATACAGCTCACTAGAGAGTTGCTTACATTTATGTCATTTTTTCAGACACCCTTATCCAGAGAGACTTACAATGAATACAGTCTTACAATCCAAGCAATTGTGGGTTAAGGGCCTTGCTCAGGGACCCACCTGTGGCAAAGGTTGGATTTAAACCCTGGACCTTCTGGTCCATAGTCCAGTACCTTAACCACAAGGCCAACACAGTCCCTGCTTAAGATCAGATCTAGTCACTTCTAGATCAGAGTATGATTAGGTAACAGCAGAAATCATGATTGGATTATTAAATGCATATAGCATATAAACCTACTCACTGTTTTATGTGCAAATCATGCAGTTAATATAACAGTTTCAGGGAAAATACATCTATTTATTGGTATTTGTGCCCCCATAAGTGAGGAAACGTCATGACAGACAGCATTCTCAATTATTTTTTAATTCAAGTAGTGGTTGAAAAGGTTTGAGGTATGCTTTGGGTCTTTTCCTACAGCACTATGAGTTCTTCTCCACAAATATCCAAATAAGCATCTTTACTATCGTTTTTACTGTCGTCTCAGATTTTGTATACTGTATATACTGTATTCATTTTAGTTAAGACAAGTCCTTCAACTCTATAAGTGGCCACAAGCCCACCCATACTGAAGCAGAGGCTTTCTAATAAATAGAAAATCCTATAGAGTGTGGCCAGTAATCATCTAGTAAGCCGGTTGCTATGATTAAGGCTTCCAAGATATATCTTTGCTGTACAGTTCCTCTTTTTCATCCATCCACCGGGTTCTGCTTTAATTTCTAGTTACTGCTCCTCTCCATCCTGCTGAGGTTAATGAATGGCTCAGATTCCCTGTAACCCACGTCCTCTCTGTGGTCTGGCTTTTGAAGGCGTGTACGACCTGTCGGGGGGAAAAGCCAGCATGGCTAATATCGTTTTTTCCTCCCTGCGGACCTGAGATCCTCCGGGTCGTTTTTGTGTGTCATCACTGGGACAGGGTGAATATGCTGCTCATCACCCACAACCTGTCCTGCTCCTATGCCTGAAAATAACCTCTCTGGGCAGTTCTGCCACTATCTCTTCTGCTCGTCTTATCTCTCCTGCTTCCCCTCTCTCTTCCCCGCAGCTGTTCTATGTCTCTCTGTGCCTCTATCTTACTTGCTAACAGAGACCTGTCTTTAGGCATCTGTTTCTAAAAGCATCTGTGTGGTAAAAACACTGCCATTTGGCCTTTTTTCTCAGCACCACCACAGTATACATACAAAGGAACCCGAGAAAACCCTGAAGTTACATTCACATTTAGCAGATGTCCATGTACAGAGTGACTCCCAGATGATACTATATTACAGTCCACACTATTGTGAGTTAAGGACCTTTCTCAAGGACCCAACTGTGGCAGTTTGACAGAGGTGGGTTTGAACCCTGGACATTCTGCTCCATAGTCCAATACCTTAACCACAGTCCCTCACCAGATAAGAAAAAATGTTAGCATGGTCAGCATAGCAAACTTGGTTTGTATGTTTCTAGGTACAGGAGGTTCTGTATGATTCCTGGCACAGTGGCTGGTCTGTTGCTACTGATTAGAAAATAATAATTGTGACCTCTGTGTGGGGGCTGACCTATCATATGCCCTAGATATATAGTTACCTACTTAGAAAAATAGCAAAGGCCAGACGTTTTCTATTGCTTGTTTCTTGGATGTTCCTAATTAAGAATCTACTGAGAAGGCAGGAAAAAAACTAAAGGAAATCTTTATTTTTTAGTACTTTTCAATTTCTCAAGGACTATGTGGAATCAATACAAGGAAGGAGGAAGAAATAAAA
>JAVSBV010078841.1:0-7500 GCA_033117975.1 Parotocinclus spilosoma | reverse complement strand
AATCTCGTGCCGTCCATGTTATGCATGTGCCACGTTAGTCCTGATTTGTGGCCCAGGGTGCCAGAGCAAGCATAAATCCGCTTCCATTCTGGGGTTAAAGCTCAGTGCTGTTGAAATCTTCTGCCTGCCTTCATGAATGACCCGTACACGACCCAACTCTAGTGATCATCATTTTATTTTGCAGCTACAGCCTGCAAAGAAGCTATAAAAAAAAAAAAGACTGGGCCCCAAGTTGGCAGTCTCTATCCTCTAGTTGTACTCCGGTGACATAATAAGCAAACTACATCTCCCATCATGCAGCACAGCTCTCTTAAAGGTGTACACACACTTCTGCAAAAACATTATACTATTATTATACAAGATTTTATCGTGGTCTGTCCCCTTCAGGCTCATATGAGGTTGGTTCCTGTCCATGCAGGGCCTGGATGGGAGGTCAGTTCAACAGTGAGTCCCCCTAATGGCCTCTCCTCCCTCAGACATACTCAACTGGGGGTGTTTATGGTTGTGTTATATGTTATATAAACTTTTTTAATGTGTGAACTAGCCTGTAAACCTGGCAACCGATGCTTAATGCAGGAACTGTTTTTGTTACATCAGGGTTAGTTAAATAGAGCACATCGACCAATGTGTCTGTTAATAGGACATTTTGGGCTCTGTGTGTGTGTGTGTGTGTGTGTGTGTGTGTGTGGACTGCCTGACTAACTCTGGTTCATCACTCCACTGCCTTTAGGACTTTCGTCTGTCTCTCTCTCTTCATGACCCACTTTCTCCCTGTGCCCTCAGTGTATACATGTGTGTGTGTGGTGCTAAAAATGTCTTGATGGTTGTCCATTAACACACACACAAAGCAAAACATTATGACCACTCACAGATAAAGCGGAGAACAGTTTTTCATCTTGTTAGAACCACGCACGTCACGGTCTGGGAAACATCTGACCGGGAAGGAAATTCTCAAAGCAGAAGGCAGCAGAAATGTTGAGCATTTTCTGAGGAGCGAGAAATCACAACCCAGAGATGGTCTTGAGTCTCTAGGATGTTAGTCTGAGTTAAGTCTTTAACCTCTAGTTGCTAGGATGGGAGTCTTGGTTGAGTCTTTAATCTCTAGTCGTTAGGATGGGAGTCTTGGTTGAGTCTTTAATCTCTAGTTGTTAAGATGGGAGTCTGATTTAAGTTTTTAATCTCTAGTTGTTAAGATGGGAGTCTGATTTGAGTCTTAAATCTCTAGTTGTTAGGAAGAGAGTCTGAGTTGAGTCTTTAATCTCTAGTTGTTAAGATTGGAGTCTTAGTTAAGTCTTTAATCTCTGGCATGCGAATGTGGTTCAAGTCTTAAGTCTCGAGCCTCAACCACGCAAGTGTGAGTCGAATCTCAAGTCTTCGGTGGGAGAGTAATTAAATTAGGCACTCAAGTGTGACCTGAGTTGTGAGTCTGAGTTGTGAGTCTGAGTTGTGAGTCTGAGTTGTGAGTCTGAGTTGTGAGTCTGAGTTGTGAGTCCACATTTATTCCATTTACCCCTAAAGGTTGAAATAAGAACAGAAGTAAACGCTCTCACCAAATGAGAGCACCCAGTAAAAGGTGCTGAGAATCCATACACACGTGCTCTAGTACAAAACTTTAATGTTCTATGATATCAGAGCCAGAGTCAGTACAGTACACGTTCCCTACAGCACAAACATGAGCCTGAGCATGAGCCTGAGCCTGAGCCTGAGCCTGAGCCTGAGCCTGAGCCTGGTCCCAGCACCTGGGAAGAAAACAGTTCATCTACTGAGTGTCGACCTTGGTGCAGTCAAACTGTTTCCACCACTGGGAGAACTGCAGGACTTTCTTACGCTGGTCATCAAAGTTTTCCCGAATCGGCTTCCTCCACCTCCTCGGCTCCAGATCCAGCATCCCGCCGAGGACTTCCTGCAGGAGACGGAGATAAAGTCAGACCATTCTTTATCTGTAACGACTATTTCGTCTCGTTCTCAAATTTTCTTTACACCGTTCTACTGGAAAATGTCTTTTATTTCTCTTAGTTTCAGTGCTTTTGCCCATTTCATTTCATTCATCAGTTTTCTTAAACTTTCTTTCATTTCTCACATCATTTCTCTTCCCTCACTTATCCTGTTCTTTCTCTGTTTCCTTACTTACTCATCTTACTTGGGTTGCCAGATTACTTACCCTTTCTTATTAACATTTCTTTCATTATTCTACTTCACATTGGATGCAACAATTATTACTCGAGTTATTTCTCACTTTGAGTTCCCTTATCTCTGTTTAATTCTGGTTTTATATTCATCCTAACGTATCTCAGAATTTTCCCTCTAACGTTCCTTTGTTATTTTTCCTGTTCCATCATCCCAGTCCTCGTGCCTCCTGTGTCACACCAAAGCCACTGATATACAATGTACCATGAATTGTGTGTTTGTGTGTGTGTGTTCACGTACTTTTCCAAAGTAATGTGGAAACTTATCCTGGTTCTCGATGACGTGTGCGAATCCCCCCTGCAGCCCAAAATCGACCGAGAAATACGGCAAGCCCCGAGGAACCTGAAAATCCAAAGGGCGAGAGACATAAGACACTAGTGGAGAGAGAAAGAAAGAGAGAGAGAGAGAGAGAGACATGAGACACTAGTGGAGAGAGAAAAAGAGAGAAAAGAGAGAAAGACAGAGAGACTGAATAATGAACTTGTGTCTCACAGCCTGTCTGATGTTCTTCAATGAGAGATCCACCAGCTTCTTATTCATCGCCCACTCCTCGTCACACTCCATGATGGCTTTCTATACACACACACACACACACACACACACACACACACAGCTAATTTAACAAAAACATTTGCTAGTATGCCACGTTGCCAAAACTATACTATACAACACTGGTGTGTGTGTGTGTGTGCGCTCTACCTTGAAGTAGATGGGTGCCATGTCTCCAAGTTCCCGTGGAAGCGGAACACACTCGTACAGCATGTGCCTGCGCTTCCTAGGGTTCAGGTACGTTTCCAAAAAAACACAGTCCAGGTCCAGAGACTCGAACATCCGGACCAGAGACCTGCGGAACACCTGAAGGTGGATGTTTTAATGGATGCGTGTTTTAACTGATGCATGTGTATGTATGGATGTGTGTGTGTGTGTGTGTGTGTGTGTGTGTGTATATGTTACCTGCATTTCATTCCACACATCCTCGTCCAGGTTGGTGGCGCAGCAGTGGTGCTGCAGAGGGGCAATCAGACAGTGACCCTCAGTCAGGGACACACTGTTAGGGAGGCACAGGTACACCTACACACGCACGCGCACACACACACACACACACACACACACACAAAGACATGAGCTTCGAACTTTAACAGGAACGGATTACATGTATAAATATACTGTATATCCATTACAAATTATGATTAAATAAATACTATTATTGATAACGTTGGGTAAATAATATTGAGGAAATAAATGTGAGGAAATGAAAGAAAAAAAAAAAAAAAAAAAGAAATGCTAATGAACGTAAGGTATTTAACATAAGGTTGTAGGTATGTAGGTAAGACTTATGAGATATAAATTGATGAACATTCAGGGGTATTAAATGTAGGGTAATTGACATTTGTGGGGTATTTAACTTGTAGTAGCAGTATAATGAGGGGGAATAAACACTGGGGTAATTAACGTGTATTCTAAGTGTAATGAGGGCAATAACTGTAGTGCATTTAACATGTGGGATAGATAAAAAGAGGGCAGCAATATGGGGTGATTAAATAGTGTAGGGTATGTATATGGGGTAATTAGCATGTACCTTTGCCCCTATAGCCAGGACGAGGTGTTTGGGCAGTTCACTGCTGCTGAAGCAGAACGGACATTTATCCATTTGGGCAGCAAGGCTCCGGCCCTCCTCCTTGGCTCGGTTACGCCCCCTTTCATCATCAAGCCCCGCCCTTTCTCTCTGAGCCGCGCTGGATACGAACATGTCGTCCAGGGTGTAGTTATCGCCGTCCTGCTTCCCCATCATCTAACACACACACACACACACACACACACACACACACAGAGTACTGTAATGCTGCTCAGAATCTTTATAACACAACCTGTGTGTGTGTGCGCGCGCGTCTGTGTGTGAGTGCGTGCGTGCGTGAGACAGAGAGAATGTTATCTCCATGGCAACACACTATGGGAGGTCACATCCCTGCCATGTTTGATTGGCAGAGCGAGACATCACATCAGGGTGTGAGTGCTGGTCCCAACAACAATTAATTAAATCACACAGTCACAACTGCTGTTGCTGAGTCTGCATTAATCAGGCGCATGGGTAAGACAAGTACGTACATTTAGCTCTTTACCATGGTAACACACACACACACACACACACACACCATTTACTCCAGTGCTGAGAGAGATACAGAGACGCAAAGCTGAAATGTGCAATGTTTGGCACTTTCATTTCCAATCTCCAAGGCAACTGTGACGTCTTGGTAAGTTTATTAATACTGTTTTCACCCTCTAGATCTCCCTCTCTTTCTCTCTCACTCACACACACACACACACACACACACACACACACACACACACACACACACGAGATGGAGGGAGGGACAGAGAAATGTTCACCATCTGTTACATTCAGTGTGTGTAATGTTGTACAGGTGAACAAGGCCTGATCATGAGGCTGGGTTGCCAAGTTGTAGCAAAACACACTACTGGTACTGTGTATTAGGGTCTCAAAATTAAGGTATCACATTGGCCTTATATACAGTATGTACATGGTAAAGACTATATACTTAGGTTGCCAGATTGTACCATGGTGGAGATTGGGCTGTAGATAAAGCGAAAAGGTACTGTGTTCAGGTAGCCATGAGTGTATGACAAGTTTGATGCATAATTTGGGATATTAGGATATATTGTGCCACACAGGTCCAGAGATCTGCAGGTTCGATTCAAAACTTGAATGGAGTTCAAGCCTGTGTGGAGTTTGCATGTTCTCCCTGAACTGCCCCATGAACCATTTACAACACGACATTTTTTGTTTTGGTGTTTGTGGTGTTGCCAGATTGATGTAGTAAAACCCACCCTAGCAGCCATACGTGAGTAGAGGGCGTTCTGGTCCTGTGCCGAGGTCATCTTCTCCCGGCGGACCATCTCCTTCAGATCCAAACTGTCATCGTCAGCAAAGTAACGCACACGCTCACCGGCGACATGGGTCTCCATCTGCCACACACACGCAGACACAGACAGTCACAGAGACAGACAGTCACAGAGACAGACAGGCACAGAGACAGACAGGCACAGAGACAGACAGGCACAGAGACAGACAGGCACACAGACAGACAGTTAATTTCTTGTGTGAAAGTCTGAAGGCTAACCACAGTGAGACAGTGTGTCTCTCTCTCACCGGCTTCTGTTTCCTCCTCCCTCCTTTTGGCTCCACATGCTGACCGGGGCCCGCGACTGGCCATGCTTGTCCTAATTGGTCTGTTTTAAACAAGACAACCTCCTGCTCCGCCTCCACCGAGGCAGACGCCTGAGAGCAAAATAGGTAAATTACATAAACACACACACACACACACACACACACACACACACACACACACACACTACATACAGTTACAACATGTTTGGGTGTCCAGATTATGTCCACAACGAAAGTTTGTCTTTGAGACACATCACGTCTCACACACACACACACAAGTGAAACCCACAGTCAAAAACATATACAATTTACATCAAGTTTGGGTTGCCAGATTATACTCACAATTAGATTTTGAATTTGGGTTGCACATTATGTCACATTATGTCATGTGTGGGTTATGTCACATGCTCAGAAACACATTCAAACATGCACAGAGACACAAAGACACAAAGACACAAAGACACAAAGACACAAAGACACACACACACACGCCCAGTCACAAAGAAAGAGACAGACACATATGAAGTTTGCCATATTATGGTCACAATTCTGATTTGGGTTGCCATATTAAGGTCACAGTTACATCACGCATTTCACACACTCAAAACCCCTTACCTGTTTGGGTTTGTGCTTCTGATTCTCTTTAGCTTTTCGAGCAGCTTCCAGCTCAGCCTTCAGGGAGTTCACCAGAGCCTAAACACAAACACACACACAGCCTAAGACTCTGTGCATTGTTGTATAACATTTTGGCTTGACACCATATTACTTGAGTACTTTCATGTGCTGGACATTATGTGGTTTGAGACGAAGCCACGGTCTCAGGCTCAAGTCTCCACTCAACAATGCCATAATCTGACATGCATTTTGGGGACAGAGACCCAGTTCAAATACCAAATGCTGCCAGATCAATGTGAGCACTCTAAGAAGCCTCGGCATACTGTTTGTGCCATGTAAGACCAGTCCTGTCCCAAATCGCATCTCATCCTCTACTGAGACAGAAAGAGAGGAAACGTGCTCACCGTGTTGCCCAGGAGCTCAGCCTTGACCAATTTGGCTCCCAGCTTGTTCATTTCCTCATCTGTCAGGATGCGAACTTCCTCTTTCTCTTCCTCCTCTTCTTCCTCATTCTCTGAACTGTGGAGCAATGAACGAAACGAGCCAATTAGTGTTCCTGCTTTTCAAAGCTACGCCAATTATAAACTCTGTCTGGCTGCCATGCATACAAATAACCTGACTGGCTTTTACACCACCCTGAGCTCCAGCCCATGCCGAACCTTTGGAATGTACCAGAAAGCAGACCATGAGCCAATCCCAGGAGTTATGTTCCATGATCATAGAGTGGCTCGGGATTTTGGGTGTCCATGTACACTGCTCACAAAAATTAGGGGATATTTCATTTTGAGCAGTATACCTTTGGCCATTGAGTGTAAAATAAGTACATGGAACTCACACACTAACACACATACACCCACACTAACACACATACACACACAGCTACCATAATAATTTGTGACCCTATATTTTATGACCTTATATGGTCAGTCACTACCATCTTTAATAATTTCCTATGTCGCTCCTAGAACAAATATAAATATTTGGCTCTGTGTGAGCGCTTTAAAGATCAGAGCAAATCCGTCATGGAGCACAGCTGTGTACGAGCAAGGTCTCATTCCTCTCACACACACACACACACACACACACACACACACACACACACACACACACACACACAGAGTTCACAGGAGCTCAGATGTGTCTACAAAGTGACGCCATCTGTGTCTCTTTGGTCCGTGTGTGTGTGTGTGTTGTACCATTCCAAACTTGGTATGTATTTACAGTGCTCTAAAAATGTGGACGTGTCCCAAACGGCATACTAAAAATGACGCATTGACGGTCCTCCAAAATGTGAATGTGCCTCAGACAACATACGGACATACTAAAGAATGGACTGGATGTAAGTGTGTGTGTGTGTGTGTAAGTGTGTGTGTGTGTGTGTGTACCTGCTCTCCGACCTCTGCTGGGTGTTTGGTTCTTCCTTGGTCTCCACCTTCTTCTCGATCTTCACATCTCTCTTCCTCCATGTTGGAACATCATCATCATCATCATCTCCAGGCTTAAGGAATTGT
>JAVSBV010078830.1:0-10039 GCA_033117975.1 Parotocinclus spilosoma | reverse complement strand
GCACGTCCCGTCTTGTAACATAGGGCATGTTCGTTTAATCGGACCAGCCGGTTATTAGGACCAAAACGATCGCGTCTTGATGTGGATTCGACTGTAGTTATTAGTAATGGGTGAGTATCAAAAACAAATCGTCCTCCTATGACAACTTACGACGTTGCCTCAAAGCAGCTTTAGAGATTCCAGCTTTAGAAATCTCTAATGAACAATCTGGGGCAACAGTGGGAAGGAAAAACTCTCGAGACCTCATGGAGAAGAAACCTTTTCTGGGACCAAGTCAACAGAAAACCAGGCCTCCTGGACGATAGTCAAAATCGAAACTCTATGGTCCTGGTGGGTCGTTCCAGGAACTCACCTGGTTGCACACGGCTCTCCCGTAGCGCACGTACGTCGCGAAATGTTCGCAGTTCAGCATGAGGAGCTTGTACTCAAGTTCCCTGTCCAGCAGGACATCACGCCGCTTCTTCATCTCTTCCAGCTCCGAGGGCTCGAAATGGTGGCAGTTGTTGTTGACAAAAACAAGGGCCCCTTTGGGAACGTTGACCTCCGCCACCTTCTGGCGGCGGATCCGGGTCTGTCCCAGCAGGAGGTCGCCACACAGTGGGAACAATTTCTGAAGGCAGCCACGGAATCTGCTCATCAGCTGGGACTCATCTAGGAAAGGCAGGGAATGATTGTTTTGGTGGATTTATTGTTTAGATAAATGGTTCGAAACACATCACAAAACCCTTAGTGGCTATTCTCTAGAGCAGCAGCACCCTGATTTGCTCCCTGCCTGTGTGAGGGTGGAGAAACAGAAGCGGTAAAAGGAAGTGGTTCGTCTGCTTCTTTCCATTGTGTTCCAAGGTGGAAGTGGTAAAGGATGATTCCGAGCATTTGCAGCTTCCGGGAACGCCGTCCTAAATGCACCTTACCCACCTTAATTTACCTCAGAAAGAGAATTCCAACTGGACTGGGTATATAAACGGTAACTGGCCACACGTCTGGAACTTGGAAGGTGACCCAATTCGTGGTGTCAAGTCCCGAATAAAGTGCAGAGGGCCAAATGTTTCTGATCAAAATGCATCGAGAAGCAAATACAACGACTTGAAATTGGGGGAGAATCATATTTCCAAACCAGTTATTTTAGTGTTTTATAGTGTTCTTTCTTCATAGATTTTCAAAACAGTTTTTTTCCTTGTTTTTCGCATGTTGTGAATGGTCTTTGCGAACGTTTAGCGGGTCCCATGCGAATTTTGAAATAAATATGTTATAAAAAATATAAAAAAAATATGTTTTACACTAAGATGTATTGCTAAAGTGTCTTTGATTGACGGAGCACATAATTTCTTCCACCGGATATATAGGCACATCATATGCATTTTTTACAGCGGACGACACGTAGGAGATGTTACCTGAGCGAAACCTGAGAATATTTTGCCTTGCAAAGATCCTCATTTCTTGGAGCAATGTTTGATGTGTGTATGTGTGTGTGTGACGAATGTCCCCTCAAGAACGCAGCAGAGCCACACGCAAGCGTCGGCCCGAACACGGCTTTACTGAAAATGGCAGAGAATCAGAATTAGTAACGGGATAACACTACGTTCGGTCCTAGGAAGGATGAGAAAGGAATTGGGTAGTGAGCCTGTGATTTTATTTTTTTTGTTTTTTCACAAAACCTTCACGCACTTCACAATATCTCACATTTCTGGCCATGTGCAAAAAGTTCTGGCACCTTTCCAGAGGTATGTAATGGTTTTATCAAAGGTCGTTACGTAACTGTTTACCTACCTGCCACTGCAAAATGAACGACGTATCCGTCCCCGTCGTACACACCCCAGTGGGAGTAGCCGACGGGATACGCAAATTCAATCAGATCCCCAAACTGGGCGGAGGCTTCAAGCTCAGCAACCTAAATAGCATGACATGCAAGTTTGGGAACAGGTTTGAGCACATTCACTAAATAACTGAACGTCACCTATGACAAAGCGAGTCAGAAAGCGTCTGAACAGCAAGAGCTCGCGTCGATCTAGGCCTCGTTTAATGTTTTAAAAAAAATCAATTAGACACCAACAATAGCACTGCCACATTAACGTCAAACATAACGTAGTTCTTCCTCATTTAAGACAATGACGCGGTGTTTAAAAACCTTTTACACACACATCGGAGGCGCTCCGGATCTAAACGAGTCGCTTCTACACTTTGCCATGAAGTTTTGAGCCAGTATGGTGCAGTAGTGATAGAAATGTGGAAGGAAAAATCTGATTTTTTTAACAAACCTGGTCTTTGTATTCCGTCACAGCCATTTCAGAACCTAATCCTCGTGAGCAGGTCCAGTGAGAGAAATGTCTATAGGCTATCTGTACATAAATATATGTGTGTGTGTGTGTGTGTGTTTGTGTGTGTGTGTGTGTGTGTGTGTGTGTGTGTGTGTGGGGGCACGGCCTAGCAGGTATGACTGAAAATCAAAAGGGGAGGAGAAATTAAATATCTGAATAAACAGGTTTGGTTAGACGTTGTGTATTACAAGGAAATCTGTCTGAATTTTTCCAGTTTACTTCATTTTCTATGAAGCAATTAAGAAAATAAGTAAAGAGTTTATAGAAATATATATATTATTTGTGGCAAAAAAGTGCTTTTCGTGAAATGTAAATGGGTCAAATTCGCTTGTTTTAACTAAAAAAAGTCATTTTTTCCATAGATTTTCAGCACTGAATCTAAAATTGCTGTAATTGCTTTAATTGTTCAAAGTGAATCTAAGTCGATCTCCGGGAACGTTATTTGATTTTTTTCGATTATTTATTTGATGATCGAACAAAGATCTGCGTTCTTACAACAAACAAGCAAGGCCAGACTTTTTTTATTGCTTGTTTCGCGGATCCGCCGATGATCATATTTGAAGAATACAAAAAAATATCGATATATTTTTGGGTATTTCTCGTATCCGCCGCAGCACCGGTGGTTGAAACTGTAAAAAATATATATATATATTTTTTAGCTTTTTCTGCCCTCAGGTGGAAAGCCAACGGTTTTCTTCTGCTTATTTAATTTTTTTCCAGATTCACTTTAATTTAATTGTAGGATAAATAAATGTTATTTTTAAATATTTTTTTTTATTTATTTCTTCTTCCTTCCTTTTATTGATTCCACATAGTCCTAGAGAAATTGAAAAAAGTGCTAAAAAATAAAGATTGATTTGTATTTTTTTTCCTCCCTCCTCAGTAGATTCTTAAGTAGAAACATCCGAGGAACGAGAAATGTAAAAAGTCTGGCCTTACATCTAAAATAATTTCGGGAACAGGATAGTAAGCTGAGATCGACCTTTTTAGGCATCGTTACAAAATCATCCAATATACAGAGATAAAGGAGATCATTTGATCTTCACGTGGTCTTCAGAAGATTCAGACTTTTTAAATTTCTCGTTCCTCGGATGTTTCTGCTTAAGAATCTACTGAGGAGGGAGGAAAAAAAATACAAATAAATCTCTATTTTTTAGCACTTTTCAATTTCTCGAGGACGATGTGGAATCAATAAAAGGAAAGAAGGAGAAATAAAAATAGCATTTATTTAACCTACAATTAAATTAAAGTGAATCTGGAAAATAATTAAATGGACAGCAGAAAAGTGTTGGCTCTCCACCGGAGGGCGAAAAAGGCGAAAAAAATAATGTTCTTTTTTTTTTTTTTCCAACCATTGGTGCTGCGGCGGACCCGAGAAATTAAAATTTTTTTAATTTTTTTATGGTAATTTGGTCACTTCATTTCTTACTAAATGACAAGATATATTTCAGCACTTTATTATAAAATAAGTTTTATTCTGAGTGTTTTTTTTGTAACTGGGGGTTAATGTTAAAGTGTTAATGATCCACTATCGATTATATTAAACTTATTAGATCATGGGGGATTTACTGAGGATCTGGATCCCATTCAGTATTTCTCCTTCATAAATACAAAACTCCATTAATGTATAGAATAACTTATACAGAGGGGATTTACTGAGGATCTGGATCCCATTCAACATTTCTCCCTCATAAATACAAAACTCCATTAATGTATAGAATAACTTATACAGGGGGATTTACTGAGGATCTGGATCCCATTCAACATTTCTCCCTCATAAATACAAAACTCCATTAATATATAGAATAACTTATACAGGGGGGATTTACTGAGGATCTGGATCCCATTCATTCAGTTATTATTAATGATGGGAAACATTTGCTCAGGACTCGTTTTGTTTTTGGTTCTCGACGAACCTTCTGGGACGAACAAACGACGAGAACCAATGTATCAAGCAAGTTTTTCACTGAAGGAGCCAAACTTTTGTTTTGTTACAAAATCTCTGTGATTTATTGACATTATTATAAAGTACTTCCCGGTCCTAACGACCGTAGCTGGTAACTCCGTTACACACCGAACGCGACACGAAAAAAAGCAGACGAGGCGAACAAAATGTCTTCACGTGATGAAGTGGTCCTAGCGCTCCTCGACAGCGACATCGGGTACGTCTGATTCAGGAAAAAGACATTTCAACTGTAAGCTTTTTTACGCCAATGTAACCGACTGTTAATTACTGTTATACCACATTTAGTTCTAAACCTGCAATCTGATTGGCTGAGACGTAACCTAGCAACAATGCCAGCCATAACAAAGCAGCAACAGACTGCTGAAGTTGATATGAGAGGCTAAATAAAGGAAAATAACTGGGAAAAAACTGAAATGATGTCCAGAATCGGATTAAAATGGACCAAGTTGTGACTTTTTTCAACTTTGGAGGTTTGCATATCATCACTGGATGACGTCGAAAGGTGAAATTTGGGGAAGGGGCGGGAAGTTTTTCCAAACAAATGTCAAACTCATGAAATTTCCTGTGCTTTTCATCGTTCTTGGGCTTTTTAATGAATGGCTACGTCTCAAAAACATCTAAAAGCAAACTTTCACTAAACCGGTTTAGTCTCAAGAGTATATGTGTTTAGTTTTTTTTTTTCAAAATGAGGTTTTAAAAACATTTCTGGAGGTCTTACTTTGGAAAGGTTTTCAATTTTTGGATTTCAACAAGCCATGGTTTGATGCCCGCCCTGGAGAGGCTTATGCCAGGGTCCCTCACATTAGTTTAGATTTAAATTAATTAAATAAAGCTCTCTAGGAGACGATGTGCCTCCAAGGACCTCCCACTGAGGACTGGTTTTAAATTCTACTTTGTTTTTAAATCTATTTTGTTACTTATTTTATGACTAACTTATAAATTATTATTGATTTAAATTTCATTATTTACTTATGGGCCACCCATGGAGGTCGGGTCCCTTTTTCAGTCTTTTTTGAGTCCCAAGGTTTCTTCCTTGTACTATCAGGGATTTTCCTTGCCACTGTCGCCCTAGGTTTGCTCAATTTGGGATTGGTCTTTTAAGATCATATAATATTATAAAGCTGCTTTGAGACAATGCTCCGTTATAAAAAGCGCTATAGAAATAAATTAAAATTGAATCGAATGAACAATTAGCCTTCATCAGGCTTAATTACAAACGAGGATTTGGATCTAAGTTCTAAAGCTGAGATAAATGAAGTGCTTAGACCGGAGAGGAACGACGCTGTAGATCAGTTTTAGTCCCAATAACAAAAGTGACTGATCTTGGAGCAGGTTTGGATTTTAGGGATCGGTCAGAAATGTTACTGGGCGCTTATACAGCATCAGCAGCTTCGTCTCTTCCAGCAGCTCCTTTATTTTCTTTCTGATTTCCCAAACACGTCGTTCGCCGGCGTTTAAACTCGCCGTCTTTCCTTAAACGCCGTCCGCGGCCCGATCGGAGCTTCGTTCACGGATCTATTAAGTCCGGATCTTAATCTTAAGCTGCTCATGATCTGGAACTCCGACTTTAACATTTTAATCGAGTTCAAATCGTAACAGGATCCTGTATTTTGGTTCTGATATGTTTTTGTTTCTTAATAATCAATTTTAGGAATCGTACAAAGAAATCGTGTTGGGTGTGTAACGGACTTTAGCTCTGAACAGACAGACGATAACGAGGTGCGGAAATTCTTCTCGGTTGGCGTGATTGAGGGACATGCAGGGTGCAGGATGAACTAAAATGAAATCAGAAGCGTTAATTATAAACCAATAAACAAAGTCTTATATCGACGTAATAATTAAAAAATGAAGTTCAACGGTTTATCCGTTGCTTCAGAGTCACTTCTGACTCTGTGACTCTCTGTGTCTATTGTATACATGGTTCTTGTGTGTGTGCGTGCGTGTGTGTGTGTGTGTGTGTGTGTATGTGTGTGTATCTTCGCTACATGGCTAAAAGTTTGTGGACACCCAACAGCCGAACGTCACAGTCAGTGATTGTGGGATCTTTGCTTGATTTGACAGATTTTAAAACACGACTGCCGGGATTTGTTCCCGTTCATCCACCAAAGAATGAATAAATGAATAAATAACTTGGGTTTGAACACCCAAAGGGTTCAGGGGTTCACGTAATGCGTAGGGGAAGTGCCATGCTGACCCAAGGGGCCTGAGCTTGCGTTGTTTCTCCTTCACCGAACTTAACAGTTGGCGTAGCTATAGCTTTGCTCCACTTTAATCATTGTCTTTAGGGCACTGTACAAACTGGCTTGTTAAAAAACGGTGGCACGGTGTAAACCGGGGTGTCCGCAAACTTTTGGCCATGTGTCGCATAGCTAGGCGCGCTTTGAGTTTATTTCTTGTGGTTGCCGAGCTGCACGGCCATGTGGTCGCTGACGCAGCGGAACGTGGCCGGCTGTATTTCCCAAAATTCAATCGGGTTCCCAAACAGACTGATCCCGTTGTAGAAGACCTTCTTTGTGCCGAAACCAACGGGGCAGAAGTCGTTCACCCTCACCGAGGTGATGTTATTGGAGTGCAAGTAGACCACCTGCATGTGCAAAAGACCAGAGACACAGGCGTCAGAGAGAGCCACAGGCGACCCAAACACACCCCGAACACACCCCCGAACACACACCTGTAAATACTTCATATCAGCCAGGTTAGAAGGGACAGCCGAGAGCCGGTTGTGGTCCAGGTGAAGTTCTCTCAGGTTGGGTAGGTACGAGAGGGCACCACGCTCAATGTACAGGATGTGATTCGAACCAAGACCAAGCCTAAATAAAAATAAAATAAAATAAAAAAAAATAAAATAAAATACTGCGTTAATTCACCACTGGTAGGTTTTTTTATTTATTAAATCTCTACAGTGTTGCTTCTTCTCTGTCTTATTGATTTATTATATACACTAAAGTATTTTTATTTAATATGTTCTCCATTTTATTGATTGATTGATTGATTCATCTATTATATGTCTCTGGTTTTTTAATAGTATTTTATGATATTCGTTGTTTTTAAATTATATCCTATTATAAATTAGTATTTGTATTGTTTGTGCTCTATATTGTATTCTTTTTATTTGTTTTATTATATTCTCCGTATTCATTATTCTGTTTAGCTTTTGTTCTCTTGTTGTTGTTTAATCTATATTATATTCAATTTATTGTATTCTGTATTTTATTTGTTAGGTTTTCTATTTTATTCTTTTATAAGTGCTCTAATTTATTGCATTATTTATTATATTTCTTATATAATAATAATTTTATACATTGTAAATGTTTGTAAATGTCATTTTCTATTTTTACTATATTATCTATTTTTATGTATTATATAATTACATTATTTAATTATTTTATGTATATTAATTCTCTATTTTAATTGTTATTTTCTCTAATTTATAAATTAATTTATTTAATATATTAATTATGCTATTTTATCTTATTTGTTATATTCTTTACTTTATTAATTAATTATTTTAATGTATTAATTATGCTATTTTATTATATTCTCTATTTCAATTAGTAATATTCTCTACTTTATTAATTAATTTATTTAATCTATTAATTATGCTATTTTTTATATTCTCTATTTTAATTGTTATTTTCTTTATTTTATTAAATTATTTATTAAATGTATGAATTATGCTATTCTATAATATTCTTTATTTTATTTGTTATTTTCTTTACTTTATTAAATGTATTAATTATGCTATTTTATTATATTTTCTATTTTATTTGTTATATTCTCTACTTTAATAATTCATTTATGTAATGTATTAATTATGCTATTTTTTATATTCTCTATTTTAATTGTTATTTTCTTTACTTTATTAAATTATTTATTTAATGCATTAATTATGCCATTCTATAATATTCTTTATTTGAATTGTTATTTTCTTTACTTTATTAAATTATTTATTTAATGCATTAATTATGCTATTTTATAATATTCTTTATTTTAATTGTTATTTTCTTTACTTTATTAAATTATTTATTTAATGTATTAATTATGCTATTGGCTAATGTGTTCCCATTAACCGGATTCGACTGTATATATATATATATATACAGTATATAAACTCATTTCATATGGCTTTAAGTCTAACCTCTGGAGCTGCTTGTATCTGCTCAGGTCCTCCAGCTCGATGGCCTGGATCTCATTATGATCCAGATGGAGCTCATGGAGACTCGCAGGTAAATCTGACCAAAGAGAAAGGAGAAGAAATAACATAACAGGGTTCCCTGACGTTACAGAGGCTGGATCTGTGGTAACGTTTTCCCCCAGAAAACAGATTTACATGAAGTAAGAAATAAAATATGCAAGGCAGGGACGTCCCTGATAAAGACGTCGTCCTAAAGCCGGTTTATGTTGCTCTAAAATCTCGGTGTACTTTTCTGCATTAATGCTGCATCCCAGAAGGGTAAATGACCTTTAACCAAGGGTCCGGACCCCGACCCCATACCATGATAGACCCTGGCTTTGGACTTTGCCCCTTTCCATGGTAATGTTCCATCCTATATGCCGCAGAGCCCAGAGAAGTGGGCGGAGCTTGTGGGCGTGGTTATAACACGAGGCTTGTTTTTTGTACAGTAAAGTTTTAAATGGTATTTGTGAATGTAACTCTGGATTGTAGAGCTTGATAAAGGTTGGCTAAAAATCCCTTACCCATGTGCTCCTATCAGATATTGATGTATAAAGGTTCTGAGGGAGCGGAGGGAGATCACCCCTCTTACCCTTTATGAACTGAATTCATAATTTTGTAATAACATCATTATTTATTGATTTATTTAACCTCATTACTAGCCTTAAATCATCCCCTTTTGGACTTTTTCCTTTTTTTAAAACGTGTTCCAAGCCTGAAAGGCAGAAATGGATGTTTATTAATAAATTTAATTGACCGGAAAAAAACGAAACATGAACAGTTTTAGGTTCATACTGTCTGCAATGAAATTCAATTTCAAGTAAATGTAAGAAACGCCACATTTATTTCGCTGTATTTTCCATACCGTCCCAGCATTTGCCGCTGTGGGTTTGTTATTCCGTTATTCCATACTACACATAGAGGGTCACATCGGAATGAGCCAATTCCTTCTTTTTCCCAAATTAAGTTCTGATAGACTAACTGGGATTTATCTTTAAACATATGCTAGAGTAGATTATAAAGCACTGTACCTTGTACCATCTGATCTGGGGAATGGGCTTCCCAGTAATGACTGCAGAGAAAGTCATATTTTGCCCGGGCCGTACACACAGGTCTTCCATGTCCACCTGCACCACTGGAGGATCTGGAGAAGAACAGGTAATCATTTACAGGTAATTACACTGTTCCCTCGCCACTTCGCGGTTCACCTTTGGCGGACTCTGTGCATTGCGGGTTTTTAAAAAAATATTAATGGAAAAAAATATATCGCGGATTTTCGCTGTCTCAAGGGTTTTTGCGGAACTTTTACATTTTAAAAAATCACAAATTTTATAAAATATATGCTACAAATATAAATTCTAACAATAAAAAAAAAGTTATAAATGATCAAATATTAGGATTCACAGTAAATAGAGCATTTACTCGGCGGATGAATACTCACCAAAAACGAGAAGTAACACTGAGTCGCTACTTGCCGACATGACAAGTTTTTATCTGCGGTTTTGTGTCGCTGTTTGTGAAAGTTTCATTCTAGACTGAATTCATTCAAACCCTACGATGTTACCCAAACGTTCTGCAAGTTCT
>JAVSBV010078819.1:0-10040 GCA_033117975.1 Parotocinclus spilosoma | reverse complement strand
TGTGTGTGTATATATATATATATATATATATATATATATATATATAATGTGTGTGTATATATAGATATAGATATATAATGTGTGTGTATATATAGATATATAAAGTGTGTGTGTGTATATATAGATATATATAATGTGTGTGTATATATAGATATAGATATATAATGTGTGTGTGTGTGTGTGTATATATAGATATGTGTGTGTGTATATATATATATATATATATATAATGTGTACATATATACAGGATTTTTTTTCCCTCCTAGGTATCTTCAATTTAACTAGATCTATAATTTACATGCAAAAGCATCTTCATAAATAACTGAGTTCCATTAAATGTTTTATTTAAATCTATGCAGGTATTATGGAGCAGACGGGTGATGCTTCAGTGGAACAAGGCTCAGAAGATGGATCAGAGGCGATGAGAGGCGAGCTGCTGGATGAATGTGAGGAGCATTTTGACATCTTACAAAAGGCGAGTTCATTACTTATCTGGGTGGTTTTAAAAATCAGAATTGTTTTATGTTTTTTGTGTTTAAAAGGAACTGTTCTATTTCCTTATTTCTCTTTTTGTTTCATGTTCTGGTTTTAATTGGGATTAAATGAACAGACCCAGCAAATAGATTTTTGCTTCCCTTTCCTAATAGTTTAATGTACCACCCCCCACATGCTAAACAAATTTAATTTCTGAGGATTCCCTGTCGGCTCATTGTCTGCGCTGAGCCCTCAAATTAATTCTCAACACTCCGTGCTTTATGTATGGCCCTGTGAGGGGCCCCTCCCACACCTCTCTCCATGTTTGGCCCATGCTACAAATGAACCATTTTCTCTGTTGTTAGTAAAGTTGAGCTTTTTATATAATAGTTAATTATGCAGAGCTCTGCCATCCTAATAGAGCTGTTCAGAAACAAAAGGATTCAAACTGGAAACTGAAGGGTGATTGTAAGGCAAGATGGGCAGAAAAACCTCAAATTTAATTCCATTGCTGTTAAGTGGTTTGCAGGCTCCTATATTTTGGGTGCACTTTTTCCACGAGAGCTTTCTATGTGAATGACACACTTGTTTTGTTTTCTTGTTTTTAGAGGATGTTAAAATTACTTTTATATATTTTATAAACTAGTGAGGTTGAGAAAAAAAAAAGCATGGACTCTGAATTTCTTTTCCTCCAGCTTTATAAACATTAGTGCAAACAACAGTGTTGCATCACTGCTCCCACAGTCCTGGAAATCCTGGGTTAATCGCAGGGAATTAAAGTTCACTTCTTCAGATGTGGGAGAGGATAACCGTGGCTGAGGGTGTCTTTTGAAATTTTTTTTAAATCTATTTATTTATTAAAATGGGGAACGCTCGCATGTGATCTCTTAATTTTACTGGCTAGCCTTTGCTTTGCGCATCTTCTGTCTCTTCAGTGCCGTGCCTCAAAGTGCCACGTCCTGCATCGAGTTAAATCTATTTTGTTATTTATTTGAAATTTTGTTACTAATGTAAATGTTATTATTGATTTAAATTGTATTATTTACTTAATTTTACTATTACTACAACTTAATTCTTTCAATTAACATCTAGGCCACGCAAGGAGGACAATGTTCATTGTAAAAAGCGGTATAAAAAGACATTTGAAGACATTTTAAGACGTTTTGCAAGTTTAAAAGAAACATCCAATTAACCACTGTAAATGCCCTCCATAGTGTACAGGTACTCCCCCGTTTACCGTTTGGATACGTTCTGATAAATCAATCGCAAACCAAGGAGTTTCACATGCTCTTTGTATAGTCTATAATATCCACATTGGGCATAGTTTAAACACTTACGTTCACATTCAGTTGGGCACGATCATTAACCCAAGGCCTGTTTTTTAATCAAACGTTGACCATCACATGGAATTTCCTGAACAATGTATTGAAATTGCCTAAATGTTGCACTACAATGCATACTGCAGCTTATCCACTAAAAATTTGCCCTAAAAAGCACACTTACCTCATTTATATTTGTATAAATTACATGTACCAATATATTGTACTAGAGAGACAACATCAACCGGAACCCAATTCCTTGTGTGTAAACATACTTGGCGAAATAAAGCTGATTCTGAAAGTGGAAAACAAAACGATTAGTTCAGCGGCAGATTGCGGGTGCTACTGCTCAGTGTAGTCAGAGGCCCAGCATCTGTACGAGAGCATCATACTGCGTATCACTTGGTAAAATTGAAATTCACGATAATGTGTACAGTGAATAAGTTTAACCCGGTATTTCTTGTTTTTGTGTTTTTCAGCTTCAGAATGAGCTCGTTTTAGGCGACACAGAGTCAGCTGAAGACCAAGCAAGCGAGGTAAAACTCCTAAGGGATCTTGACCTGTATCCTGTACTCTGGATTGTTATTTTTGCAACTTGCTATATTTTAAAATGCCACCTGCACTTCCGTACTTCCGTCACCTACAGGTGACACACTTCCACAGGTGGGCTCCCTGGGCAAGGCCATTAACCCATGTTTACTTCAGACTTTGAGATGCATGTAGCATTGTATAATAATTGGCTACTGTGTGGGCTCTCACAATTATTTGTCTGTTTATTTAATGGACTGTGGTAGCCTAGCAGTTAAGGCACTGGACTCTGGACCTGATGGTCCTGGGTTCAAATCCCAACTCTGCCAGGCTGCCACAGTTGGGTCCTTAAGCAAGGCCCTTTAACCCACCATTGCTTGAATTGTAAGACTGTATCAGTCGCTCTGGATAAAGGCGTCTGCTAAATGCTGTAAATGTATATCACTGATTCAAAAGAGAGCGACCAGTTAACCCAGAGTAAATCCAGACACGGGGAGAACATGCCAACTCCGCAGTGGTAGATTCTGGATTGAAGCAATCATCTCTGGAGCTAGGTGGCAATAAGGCTAACTTTCCATTTTTATTCCAATTCAAAGTCTTTTTAAAGTGTGAGCTTTTGACATTTCATTTTGTCCATGTCTGCGCTTCACTAACTCCAACTTTTGAAGATAAATCTCAGTAAGGTCTCAAAAGACGGGAAAATGTTCTTAAGTTCATCTTTAATTAATTTCCGGTAAGTAATTCATAGAAATTGCAAAACTGCCTCTTGATCAGAGCAAAATACAAGTCAATTTTCAAATCGAATTATTTCAACACCATTTATTTGCCATGCTCTGCCCCCCTTCGCCCCTGTGGGCATGACCCCACTCTGAGAATCACTCCGTTTTCAGTGGTCCAGAGTCTATCCCAGTCCTACTCCTAACCCAGTACCACACTGCTGGTGTCATATTAGTAATTACAATCCTCTCCTGATTAAAGCTAATATATTACTAAAGTTAGTTTATTTTGGTTTGGTGGCTATAACTTCTGTGCATCTTATTAACTTTATCCAAATTACTATTCACCTGATTGTTTTAACCTGGCAGGCTGGGAATCGTTTGAATGCCCTTATGACAGAACTGGAACAGTGGCAAGAAATGGAACCCAGATGTAAGTCATCATAAGACAGAACTCGCTCGCTTAAGATTGTTGCAGGATAATTCTATTATTCTAAGTCCATTCTATTAAAGTATTGCTATTTTTACATTAACTGCTATTTATCACTGCTTTGAAATTATTATAAAATTATTTCTGTTTTATCATCAGTACTGCCAACAAACCCTGAAATTTTACTGGCCATCGCAAAGGAAGAGGCAAGTTTCCATTTTCAAAGTGACTAGGCTGATTTTAACTGTATAGTAAGCAACACGTTAAATATATTTGTCTTCTAGCTACAACAACTGAACAGTCAGCTGAAGATGGTCCTGTCCTGCTCTCAGGCAAAACGTGATTCCCTCAAAGACACGTTGCAGAGGTTTCCTCCTCCTCCTCCTCCTCCTCAGTAATCTTGTTATTGGCCAGAATTGATCAAACTCTTTAGATTCTGGTTTCTGAAATGTCGTCATTTTTATTACAGATAATCTCTAGTCATTTAACTTTTTAGGGAACAGAAGTGGCTGGAGGAGAAGAAGGAAGTCATGAGTGCCGTGACTGAACGAGTCGCAATGTTGCGCCAGGAAAATGCTAACCTATCGGAGCACAGGTAAATGCTTTGGATGCACCGATAAATCGCCCGGTCACCAGAATTGGCCGGTTTTTAGTTCATCGGTCGTGTCTGGTGGTCGGTCGATCAGTCTTGTAAGGGATTCTGTGCCGGTCACAGTAGAGCACTCTGACTAATGTTAATTCAGTATTTAGCACATGTTTAAATAGACCTTTTTCTGGTTCCTTAAGTGCTTGGTTTGTGGCTCTGTGGGTTTTTTTGGGTTCTGATGTGTTTTATATGCATATCCTTTTTATTACTTCGTAAAAGTTCACAGTGCGCATTTTTAATTGTATTGCACAATTTAATCCCTAGAATTAGTGGGTCTTAAGTGTGTTTTTACTGCATTGGTAGTCATATTTGGGACTGTGGTAGCCTTGTGGTTAAGGTACTGGACTTTGGACCAGAAGTTTCAGGTTCAAATCCCACCTCTGCTACTGCTGGGTCCCTGAGCAAGGCCCCTAACCCACAATTACTTGGATTGTAAGACTGCATTGATTTTAAGTCGCTCTGGATAAATGTAAATATGTTTGCTTTATTGTCTTGGTGTGTAAAAGTGCGTTTGGGTGAGTTGCAATTCAGTGTTTTTGCTTGTACTATTTGGTAAAAGGCTCTTATCAAGCTTGTAATAAGGTACAATTTGAGCATGTTTGCACTGATTGTTATATGTTTGGCCGATGCCACAACGCTGAAGCTAAATTTAATTGTTACTACGCACCTCATTTTACTATTAATACAAACAGGACTGGTTTCTTTTTGAGTCTTGGTCCTGCCAAGGTTTCTTCCTTCTTCATTCAGGGAATTTTTCTTGCCACTGTCGCCTAGGCTTGCTCAATTTGGGATTGGCCTTTTAAGATAATATTATATCATAAAGTTGCTTCGAGACAATGCACCATTGTACAAAGCGCTATAGAAATAAATTTGACTTGAAGCCACTGAGATGCTGTCATTTATCATTTTTAGATGGTTAGAAAATTATCTGCTGGTCGTGTAGAGTAGTAAACAGAAAGGGAGATTAGAATCGGCCAAGAAATTTGCAAGCAGTGCATCTCTAGTTAATACTTTTTAAGAAGTTATTCATAAGTTACCTGATGAACGGTAGCCAGAGCCTCGTGAAACACAGCCTCTAAGGATGCCGGGTATGTACAGTCAATGTTTCTTGTTTTTAGTTAACGGGAGCTCTATATCCATTATTTTTAAAAGGAAAATCCTTACTGGCACATTAAAACCGTTCATTGTTTTGAGAAAATGAAGACTTTCATACCTGCATGCATGCGTGTCTGTATTTACCTGTGCATTGTCACCAGTACCCTTAGGGTACGTCCTCCTATGTTTATTGAAATTAGTGCTGGTAGGAAGGTAGTGGAAGGTGCAGGTAGAGGTAAAGGTAGGGGTAGAGGTAAAGAGGGGTTTTTTTTTTTTTTTTTTTTTTTCTCTTTTTATCAACTACAGTCAATTCCTGTTAATGGGACCAGCTGCTTATTCGGACCAAATCCTAAAGTACCCATTTGGTCATCATCTTCCCTGACGCTTTGTTGATAAATTGTGTAGCATCCTTCTAGACATGAAGAGGAAAATCACCAGGGTGAAAGATTACCATGGCAGCCTCATGGAGACGTTGAGCGACATGTTAGACGAGCACTTTCCTCTTCCCACTGAGCAAGCCAACAACACCAAGAAAAAGAAGGTTGGTTTCTTGTCTGTATTCACTCTGTCATCATGGTGTGATTGCAATACATTTAAATGTAATTGGTTTGTAAAGGTTACTATTCACCATAAAGCACAATGAGCTCAGGAATTACAGATATGTGCAGTTTATCGTCCGCATTGCGTTCGGTGAACTAGGATGCTGACAGAAATTTAAGTTATCATCGTCCTGTAGTAGTTCACTTTGTTACATTGTGTGTTGGCTTTTAATTTTTTTTTTTAAATAACAGTTGATTTAAAACGAGTGTGTTTTGAGTGTGTTTTGAGTGTGTTTTGAGTGTGTTTTGAGTGTGTTTTGAGTGTGTTTTGAGTGTGTTTTGAGTGTGTGTGTATAAAAAGGCAATTCTCGTAAATAAAAAAATAAAAAATATATATATATATAAAAAGGCAATTCTCGTAAAAAAAAAATAAATAAATATATATATATTATATATATAAAAAATATAAATAAATAAAAATCCTGTATTGTACCTCGCCCTTGGAGGGGGGCTTGTGTGATCATGTCAAAAGCTTAAATCTGTACAGATGAACCTTTTGGGGTTTTTTTTCCCCTTTTTCCTACTTTTCTATCTTATAAACAATAAGGAAAAGCAAACAAAACAAGGGAACACCTCAACCGTGGCACACAACTACAGTCTATACAAACAAGAAAGGGAAAATGTACATGATTAAAAACAAAAACTAAACGAAAACTGCCAGTTATTTATGACAGTGTATTTTTCAAACAGTTTTATGTTGTTCTCTTTTTCTAGTCACTTAGATTTTGCTTAACATTTATGTATAACATTGATTAAAAAAATTGTCTATGTATTGAGATGTGATTTGTAGTGACCATGTATTTAATCAACTTCAACTACTCTGTCTGTGTGCGTGTGTCTGTCTGTGTGCGTGTGTCTGTCTGTGTGCGTGTGTCTGTCTGTGTGCGTGTGTCTGTCTGTGTACTCATAGGCCGCAGTTCAAGACTGGGGAGAAAACCTTCTCTCGCTGAGTGAGATTCTCGAGGTACATTTATGCCAGCTTTCCATAAACTGAATGTTCCCTTCATGCATCATGTTCATTTCTATATCCTTCTAATTTTATGGAGCAGCAGTTGACGAACAAAACCTTGGAGACGCCACACGATCCCTACGTGACTGTTGATGACACTTTTTGGCCTCCATACGTGGAGATGCTTCTTCGTAATGGCATCGCGATCAGACACCCGGAAGACTTTACAAAAATCAGACTGGAATTCTTCTGTTAGATCAGATGCGCAAAGAGGGCCTGGAGCTGGACCTGGACCTGTATCGATGATGTCATTTGCGCGTGTGCGTGCGTGCGTGTGTGTGTGTGTAAAGTCGTTTGGTGACCTCTAGTGGTAAGAGTGCAAAGTGCAGCGTGTTATGTTAATTGGTGAATTCAGTAGTTCAGAAGATTCAGCTGAGCTAAGATTTTATTATAGAATAACAGATCACGAGCACAACGCCTGTAGCATCGAATCCAAAAATATCCCTTAATGACAAAACTTTTAGTGATGTTATTTTAACAGGTTCGCTTGTTTTTGCTTGCACGTTGTATGACATAATAAAACTGTGGAGGTGGTGTTGATCAGTCACATGACCAGTGATTACAGGTGGCTTGTCTGATATTTATGGAGATGAAGCGGAGGAGAAACGATTCCACGTGGCTGACGTGTCATTATTTATTTGCGTCTGCTCAAAATGAACACGCCTCCAGGGACTGGTACCGGTAAGGTAAAGCAACCAAACAGCGTAGCTAATCACTTCTTTAATGTTTTTTACTTCTTAAAATTCTCTTAAGTGGTATTTAGACTTCCCTGACCCAGCCCTATGCAGCTTCACCACGGACTTGATTATCCCACTATTACTTTTGCACATCCTTTCCTATTTAAATCTCTTGTTTGTAGGGTGGAAGTGAAGTCTTGTTTATGAAGTTTAAATAGCATCTTAAGTTTCGAGCAGGAATATGGCCAAACCTTTGCACAGGAAGGATTTTACTCTAAATGTTTGGGCGTCTGTTCCATAAGCTCCCTTTGTTCATTGTTTACATTTCTGTCATTTATGCAGAGTGAGTTACAATTCATACAGTCTTACAATCCAAGCAACTGTGGGTTAAGGGCCTTGCTCAGGGATCCAACTGTGGTAGCTTGGCAGAGGTGGGATTTGAACCCTGGACCTTCTGGTCTGTAGTTTAGTACCTTAACCGCTAGGACACCACAGTCCCTAAGGCCAGACTTTTTTTAATTGCTTGTTCCTCGGATGTCCCTACTTAAGAAAGTACTGAGTGGGGAGAAAAAAAATAAAAATAAATCTTTATTTAAAAATACAATTTATTTAATCTACAATAAAATTTACGTGAACCTGGAAAAAAAAATGTAATGTACAGAACAATACCGTTGGCTCTTCACGGGAGGGCAAAAAAAAGCTGAAAAATATATATATATTTTTAATTTAATTTATTTATTTATTTTTAACTTTCAACCATTAGTACGGCGGCGGATCCACAAAATACCAAACAAAAAAAAGTCTGGCCTAACTAGTTGTAGTTCTCGCTGCTATATGACCTAGGCTAACATGAACCATTTGGGGCTTTTTCTCTTGTTTGTGTTTTTATGCATCTCTAGCTTTTAGAGCTGTATAACTGTGGGTTCATGATGAGGAAGGACATGTTAAGATTTAAAAGCCTTTTATTGCCATTCTTAGTTAAACAAAGTACATATACCTCTGGGAAAAAACTTGAGACCATACACATTTTCTGAATGTCAACATATCTGTACGTACAGCAGCGATTCCATTTCAGTATCTGATGAATTCCAACACAGACGACCTGATTCTTTACACTGAGGTACTGATTAGGTGGTTAAATGAACCAAAAGTATAAAAAACATGAAATCCATTTTTTGAATATTGATTTCTGAACTTTCCACAGTTAAAGCACTCTCATTGTTTTGTTTAAAATAAAAATGTTATATTTATTATTTGCATTAATACTATATAATAAGGCTGTGTTTTCAGTGGCTCCTTTTTGTCTAAGTTCATATTACAGAGCTATAGTGCTATAATGATGGATGTAGAAGAAGATCAGCAAGGGGAGCCATCCTGGTAGCCCATACGATTCTATAAAATACATCCTAATGTTTCAAACCACTTATCCTGGTCGGGGGTTACAGACCCTGTCCCGGAAAGAGAAAGTCAGGGGTACAATGTCCAGGATGCACTAGCCTTGCTCCGGATGTTTGCGGACCTACCGTGACCTTCATTAGGATCAAGACGAAGTAGGTTAACCATGAGCTTTATTAATTATTGAAGCCATGTGCTGTAGTCCTTAACTGTGCTTGCAGTTTATAGAAGCCACGTGACTTCTGAAGCTGCAAACATCTGATTGAAAGCTCACTGGAATGATTCAGCTTCCAATCAAAGATGTTTACACCACCAGATGCCTCCTTGATCTCCCCCAGCAACTGTCACCAGGTATGTATGTCCAACAGTAGAATTGTTTCTTTAGAAAACAGTTTGGTTTGGAAAAGGTGTCACTTCATAGAGGCTGTGGAATGCAAATAGAAATGATTAAGGGTATTCTATTTTCTCATGATTATCAACTTTACCTTGGATAAAATACTTTTTTTTTATTTTTAAGAATGTGTGCGATACACAGCACACATTCTTGTATACAGTTGTATGAGACCCCAGCGAATAAACAAAGTAACTTTTTTTATAACAATAAAAAAAACAATACACACAGTTCCAGATTTACTATAGGAGTAATTTCTGACAAATCTATATATTTCTATATCGTTTGTGTAATCCCACAACTTTCTTCGACTTTTCATTAGATTTTCTGGTGATCTTGTATAATTAAATCAAATCATTTGCTTCTTTTTTAATCACTTGATTTTTTTAAAAATTATCATTTTTTTTTAATATCTCAGAATTTTGGTGAGCTGTGTATTTAAAGTGAAAAACAAATTATTACCCAACCACAGCCTTTTCTCAATGTTTCCCAGCACTCAGTACTCCTGAGCTCAATCCGCTCCACATGACTCCCTATGTCACACATCAGAGTGTATTTATTTAAGACGAAATATCGACAAGTCAGGCCATGCAGTTCCCCAAACAGGGAGTACCTGTATCCTTAAACATTTTTAGTTTACCTTGGAGAACGGAAGATGCTGTATGATTGTGCCTTCTGGTTTTCAAAAACAAAGAAAGCACATCTCCACAATTTCTTTGTACTTCACTGCGCTTCGTTACAACCCCTACAAATTACTTTTG